>CM062344.1:7524752-7749752 GCA_031216105.1 Dalbergia cultrata | reverse complement strand
CCAAATTGTGCCTTCCTTCCCAAGAATTCGGCATTCGTTGACGGAATCCAACGTGGATGGTTCTGAGTCCTGACTTGGCAACAATCGAAGCGGTTTCGTTGGTGACTCCTCCGGCTTCCACCACGATCCACACCAGATCGTACGGCACCAGCATCAGCGAGTGCATCACGCCGGTCAGGTGAAGCTTCTGGAAGGTTCGAGAGTACGTCGGCGTGACCGCGATCACCGTCCTAGGGTTCTTCACGCCGAACAGCGCCCTCTGCTCCATCTGAACACGCTCGATTATCTGGTGAGCCTTCATCACCTCCACTGGATCCGGATGCGGCCACGACCGAATTCGGATCCCGTGCCGCCCGACCACCACCCTGCTGGTGGAGCTCGCGACGACCGCCGTCCTGTTCGGAAGGATGTTCTCGACGCCGGCGGCGGGATTCGAGCGGAAGTCGAGGTGAGCTGCGATTTCGGAGGCACCGCGGAAGGGAGCAGTGTAGAGGTTGGTGGCGGAGGTGGAGAAGAGGAGGAAGAAGACGAGGCGGGAGAAGCGGAAGCCGAGGACAAGGCTAATGAGGCAGCAGACGCCGTGGAGGACGAGCCAGAAGATCGCTGCTGGCGACTTCACGGAGGCGTCTGCGGCGGAATCAAGCTGCGACGATCCCCTGAAGCTGTTGCTCCGGCGATTGAGGTAGCTCTGCTGCAACGCCGAGAGCTTCATTTCCTCTCTCTCTGCGCGCGTGTATCACACGTTCACACTCACGCTGATTCAAAGGGAGATAATAATTGCGTTATGTGCGAAGTGGTAGCTACTAGCTACTATTGAGTTTTCGTTGAGGTTGGGGGGATCTGATTTTTGTAGTGTTTGAATCGATGGATAGCGATTTTTGAAGGAGCAGGTTGGAGATGGTGGTGGTGGGGTGGTGGCTTTAGGTTGGTGTGTGCTGTGCTGTGCTGTGATTTAATCCTCTTACATTTCTTTGGGTTTACGGATAAACCGGTTTGTTTCTTCTTTTTTCTATTGTTATAAATAAAAATATGATTAATTATTCTAACAACCTTTCAGTTCGGACTATTACTTGAAAAGCAAATCTGAAGAAAGGGAAAGACACAGGGGGGAATAGGGTAGACGCATTCTTCGCCATTGCTGGTAGTATTATTAGGTTGGAGGTAAGCTACCTACGTGTACGCGTGGACGAGATGTAGTGGGTACAGTTGAAATAGATTAGCAGTTTGGTAATCCCTTTTTGTTAAACCTAAACTAATTGCTTAGACGGATAAACACCGAGAGAGAAACGGGTCACCAATTGTGACGGAGGGTGGGTGCTGAGGTCAAACCGCGGTCAAGGGTGTGAGCAGAAAGCAACTCTTTTTAGTTTGATCTCCTTCCATTCCATGGTGGTTTTAATTTTCCTGTAGTTTCCAAACGACATGTAAAAGAGTTATGCGGACATTCCAAGCAACACAAAGCAAAGCTCGAGTGAATTATTTGTATTTTTACCTTTTCTAGATAAAGATAATAATAAAAAAACATCTGAGACCATATAACTTAATTGGATTTTTTTTTCCTTTTTTATTCTATTCAACGAAAATATGGGGAGTTTTTGTCCCTTTTTTTTTCATTTGTTTCCTTGCTGTAATTCGTATAATCGCTAATCGTAACCCCACACTGTTACTCCATGCCATTTCTCGAGGGAATCTCGTTCTTTTTTCAAATTTTTCCTAATTTACAATATTGATTTGAAAAACTGCCAATTGAAAGCGGGAAAAAAAATATTAAAGTAACTGTCAAAATCCTCTAAAGCTATTGCGGTTAATTACCGAAATTGAAACAATTATGTCGTGTCTCTTTTTGTTTTCCATATTCGTATGTATTGCCCTCTGAAACCTACACTAATTATATTTGATACCCACAAACTTTTTCCTTCGACGATGTGAGCTGGCAGTTGCCACTATTGGACCTTATTCAAACTTCTTTCTCTACATATTTCGCTATAAAATCATCGTCATCTCCAATTATAACTTTTCCAAACGTCACACCGTAATTTAATCTACGGTTCTTATACATGCGTTCTGCAACTGCAATTTGTGTGTCAATTCTGGATGAGAGTGACAGTGGGATACTAATATACATGTATCCCTTCATCTTTCTATGGAAGGTTTAACTCATGCATCACTGCCAACAATTTTTGGTGGTATATTCAATTATTTGCTGCAATTAACAAGTAATTTTCTATTTGTCACATTGCGGAAATAAGGGAACCCGAAAAAAACTAATAAGCAATTTCGTGCCACCAACCCCAGCCCTATGATTATTAGGTAGAGTGCACAACAACGGATTGGGTTGGTGGGCTGCTTCATTTACAAACTCAACGCATTTCCAAACCAAATAAGAATGTGTTCCTTTAGAATGTGGCTAGCTCTGTATACTTCAAAATTCCTCCAACTTATCATTGCGAACGCTACGGAAAAAGTTTGCAAAAAGAACAGTAATTTTACCAAAGAAACTGAACCCCTGGCATAATTTTATTTTAAATCCTTTCACTATGTAATTACATCTACATGCAACGACGTCTGATTTGGAATTCAAAACTCGAAGGTTCATAGAATTGAACGAATGCTGTTGGTAAGTTGTAATCTGTCAAAATCATTAGTCCCGGGCTCCACATGTATACTTGCAAACAAAGGAATTCTTCTTACCTATTAAGAGCTTGTGATATAAAAACGACTTGGACATGCTTCGTGTCTTCTTATTAGGTAGAGACCGTTGTCTCACTTGATTACTACATTCCACCTTTTAATGCATATAACAGGCTCAGCCAAGACTGCTCGACGGGTGCACTTACGCCATAACATTTATAACATGGTCTAGAAATAAACTTTACTGAATTGGGTATGTCTAGGATGTAAATTTTGATGGATATGAAAATTTACATCTCACTTTTACACACATATACCAGACACGACATAAACTTGTTCAGTAAATTCCGATTTCAGGAGACTTTTTCTTTTTTTCCCTTCCATGATTGGAACGTTATAAATCTTTCAACCCCATTCAAAAATAGATTTTGTTCCCCCAGAATTGAGTAATGACAGGAAACGAACAATGTATGAATTACGTGATTGATATTTATTGGTGGACCGTTAGCAACTTTTTTTTTTTCATCATTTTTCTTCTTGTTTATTCTTTTACGGTTTTACCCCATCCATGATTGGTCATAAATTTTTTCTTAACATCTCATACACAAATCATTCATACGTAGGCAACCCTCATTTTTTTTTCTCTCTTCTTTGCTTTGTGATTCTGATTTCTTTGATCTTTTTTCTCATTAGACCATTTTTTTTTCCGGTCAGACATTTGAAAATATTTTGGCCAACTGCTTTTTCTGCTTTCTGGCCTGAGGCTAACTGCCCTTTTCTGTCAAGGCAAACCTGCTTTTTATTGGTCTGGGTCAAGGCTAACTTCTCAGTATACAGCAAACAACCATACAAAAAAGAAATGTAGCCATGTTGATATTGATCTTAAACATTAAAAAAAAGCCAGCCCAATTTTAGATAATAGATTCCATGTTGATATTGTAAGCCCAGTTCAACCGTCAAGTGGGCTAACTGACAAGAGATACACATTCTTGTACGAGTGGACCACTATCGGTTCAATCCCTTTTCTGACCAAATATATATATATCAATCCCCTTTAATTTATTTGAGGAGGTATAATTCACATATTTTTCTTTAATGATGAGCAAAAATTTAATAGAACGAATAAAATGCACATTAAATAAACTTTAAGAGTTCATTTTGCACACTTTCGAAGTTTTAGGATAAGATACACAAGGCTTATAATTTGTGGAGTAAAACGCAATTTTTTCATTAAAAAAATTAACTATTTTTCAAAAACATTCTAAATTTATCAACAAAGCTAATTTCGGCAGCACTATAACACTCAATTTTGCTATGTATAATAATAATAATAATAATTGATAGAATAAAATGATAGAGAAAATGAGATAATAATTTGTCTTTTTCTTTTGAAACTATAGTTCTCGCAAATGCATGTGAGTCTAATCTAAATTCTCATACATGCCATCCAACCCCTCATCACCAGATTAATCCCAATTGCTTGAGATAATAATATTATTAATTGTCTCAAAATGGTCTTATATATTTAGGAATAGCAATGGGGCGAGGCAAGTGCAGGGGTAGCCCCAAACTTCTGGCATTGTCCTTGTTCTCAACCCCAATCCCTGCAGTGGGGAAAGTTTTCACTCCATCCCTGATCCCTGCGGATACTTCCACAAAATCCAAAGGACAAATTATAACTCATTTCCAGCAACATTTCAAACAAATTTTCTAAACAAAAAATCGGGGTCATACTCAGGGAGCTTACTCTCATGGATGGTTCAGATGCGGAGCTGGTGAACTTGCCGGCACCTTGCTGGGATTTGACGATAAGGTTGCTGGTGACCTTGGGGTCGAGGGTGTCGCTGTGGCCAACCTTGTTGATGCGGAGGATGCACTTGATCCAGGCCACGACCTCGTGGGAGGAAGGGTTGGAGGGCTTGTCAAGGGTAAGGATGTTGTACTTGAGGTACTCAGGGAGGGGTGAGAGTGGGTTAGGGTGTGGGTTTATTTTCAAATAAATAAATAAAATATAAATTATAAATGAACATGCTAAAATATCCCTCGGGGCAGGGATCCCGTGGGACAGGGATCATAGTCCTCGTCCCCATCCCCGAACTCATTAAGGGGGGAGCTTTAGTGCTATCCTTGTCCCCGCAGGGACAAAATCACCGAATGCAGGGATCTGAATTTGGGGATCCCCACGAATACCCACATTTCCAACTCCCCATTGCCATACCTACATATATTAAACATCCAAAGGGCTACTGATAGTTAAAATGTGAGATCCAATATGAATTCAAATTATAAAAGACTTTACCTAATCAAATCATGACAGATTTTATTTAACCAAATCAATTCTTAATTAGTTAAAGAGTGAGATATACACATTCATATAAGGTTTCATAACAAGCTTTTCTTTCTTGGGTCATTCTCTTGGTCAGCTAAGTAACAACAGTAATAGACTATAATGTCGGGCCTCTGTTTTGCTTAGAATTAAAAGAAAAAAATTCCTTTTTTCATTATTCTTAGAGTTCTTACTTCAAAGATGAAATTGATGAATAATTTTAAATAAAGTAAGTCAAAAGTAAAGATATATTTAATTTAGATTAACAAAACATATTGTGATTATAATTTAATAAATAATTTCAGAACTCGAGTACATTTATTTTGACACTTAAAGAATAATATTACTTACAAAATTTCAAACTTTTTTTTCTTACCAATGAGTAATTTTGCAAACTTAAAAACCTCTTATTTGGAGGAGGAGGAGGAGGAGGAAGAGGGGCTTGCTCGTGTGACTCTCCATCCTTGATGTGGATGGAGATGGAGATGAAAGAAAGGGAAGTGAATCCAACTATGATGTTGAATTATCAACTCATGGCTTTTTAAAGTTGAGTTTAATTTTGATATACTTATCCAATTAAATCAGAACATTTACATAATGTTTTAAGTAGTGAGCTTGAAATTTAATTATTTATATTAATATATCATTACATGATTGTGTGATAGCAAATTAAATTTTCCAAATTTGTTCATTTTTTTTTAAAAAAATGATATATTAGTCATATAGTTTATTATAGTCAATTTTGGCAAGTTTAAACGGAAGTCCAATTCTATTATTTTGCTGGCAATATATTCAAGAATAATATTTGGTGTATAATAAAGTTATATAATAATATTATAACAACACTTATAATGTTATTTTGTCTTATAACATATAATATCTACTTTTCACTGAAAGATAAAATAATATTTTGGGTGTTGTTGTAATATTATTATACAACTTCATTGCATGCGTAACGCTACTCTAGACTGAACTGTTATGCTCTCTTAATTTATACTAGTCATGTGCTTCAATCGGCATTGTGATTTTTCCAGGTGTAAATGTATTAGTAAAACTAGTGCATTAAGAATGTGACAGATTGTTGGCAGGGAAAAAAGGCAGAACGAAATGTTTATTACAGTGGTGATAGTTTAAGAACCAATCCACGGTCATCCTTGGTCGAACCTGGTAGAAGAAGACCAACAAATACAAATGTTTAATCAGATTGTAACAAATTAACCAAAAAAAAAAAAAAGACAGAGGGATAGTTCTGATGATAATGCTTCCAAACAGAGATCAATTTGTGATGCTTTTTAAGAATTTGAAATATAAATAATAATTATTCTATATCATTTAGAATTGATATTATTTTAACCACAAAACAGAGGTAAAATGATAAGGGGCTAGTTCCTTTCTTAATAAGATGTTAAGGTTTCAATTCTCACCTAGTGAATAGATCAATGTTAAAATTCATAGCCAATATTTGCCCCAATGGATATACAATATATAAAAAAATTAATCACAACATTCGACAATGAATTTCTTGAGAAATAATAAAACAAGAACTGATAATATTTACTTTAAAAAAAACTTTATTAATTTTAAAATAAAGACCTAAACTTGGTATAAAATACTAGATAAAAACCTGAGTATAATTAAAGTTTGTTAATCCACTATATAATTAAGATGTATACGAATAATTTTTAAAATATGACTAGTAGCATATAGTTATAATTTGTTATCTTTTATATGAGTTATTAATAATAGCAATTTGAAAAATAGAAAACTTAGAACATAATAATATAAATACAATTATTATATAATAATAATTAGAGTTTAATTTTATCACATTAACAATATAAAAATATTTTATATTATTATTATCTATTTAAAATAATTATTTTGCATGACCTTTTGATAATAATATATGTGAAAGCCAACTATTATAATTGACATGATAATATGTCACTATATGCCTGTCTAAAAACAATTTGTATTATGTTTTTTACAAACGAAAAATATGTTTTATCAATACAAGAAAATTAAATAATAATTAACTAGTTTAAAATTATAAATTTAATTTTTAATTTAAAAATGCTCACCAAATATAAAAGAGTGAGAAAACCACTATTTTAACCTCTAAAAAGATCAAATTGCTAACAAAATAGTTCATGAAAGAAATGATATTTACTTATAATCATTTAAAGATTTAATTTATTTGACAAATTCACTAAAATATTAGTTGAATTCTATCTTCATTAACAAAAGTAATTTTTTTATGAACTATTTTATTAAAGATATAAACTTTTAAAAATTAGAGTAATCATTATATAATGCCAACTTTGTATAAAAATGAGCTATTTTTTAAAACTATGTTTTTTTATAAAAGTAATGATTTTACAATACAAACATAATATAAAACAAAAAATGTAATCATTTTTATTAATAGAAAAGAGACCTGTTGATATTTAAATGAATTTATCCACCAATACTGATTTTTAGAAGGCCATAGATAAGGGTTATTTTATCAAAATTAAAATTTTTCAAGAATGAAAATGTTACTTCTCCCTAGAAGAGTCGAAAACGATTGTGAGGGTAAGTGAGTGATGAGCATCGATCGACAGCCAAGTCTGACACGTATCTGCTTGGCCTTCTTTCAACAGTTAGCAAAATGTCAAGCTTTCCGGCTGTTGACTTTGTGAGCCCTTGTCTTTCATTGCAGGCACATGTCATGTTCTTTGTTTAACAAGCTTCCGGCCTTTGAAATCACCTGCTCCTTTATCTCGTTTTTCCCTTCTTTTTTTTAATTTTCTTTTCTTCTTCTTCTTCTTTTGGAGTAATGACGACCTTTAATCACGGATAAGAGGAACAGTGGTTCACAACCTTCTGCAACCGTAAATAAACAGTGATACGACGTTGATGTTGTCTTTTTGTACATAGGTAGGTGAATGGTAAAAAACATGAACAGATTACATTTTCACTTGCTTGATGATGGGTGAAATTTATTTCGATTATTTTTTATTTATAAAATGCTTTAAAATTTCCTGAATTTGTGATATAATCACAGCAACCTCTCGTGATTTCTAAAATAATTACACCGTTTTCTCGTCATCATACATATATTTAGAGAAGATTTTAAACAAATTTTAGAAAAATTCAGTGTAATTTACCTTAATTAATACAAATACTAATAATTTTTTAAAAAATGTCCTAAAAAGTACGAATAATTTAGTTTAATTAAAATAAACATATTAGACGGTTCTATTTCTGAAGTATATGACATTATCCGTTAAGTAGCTATATTATAATTGCTAATTTTATTAAGAAAATTATCGTGCTTTTCTTCTTTTTTTTGCTATTAATATTATAATATTTATTTTTATGATATAGAGATTAGCAAACACTTTACCAAGAAAACAACAATGTTATTTGCACTACCAAAAATGGATGGAAAAGTATTTGGTATACAATTTTTGTTCTATAGTTTTACACTTCAGAACATAGAGGCGTTGCTAGGCGCTCACTTGTATTATCTCTATTTACTTTCGTATTCTAAAAGTGTAAAGTTGTTATAAAAAAGAGTAATAATATTCATAATATGTGAAATACTATATTGATACACTTTCATTTTCAATTGAATACAATATGGACTCCACTTAATTTGAATCACACATCTTATATATGAATAGATGAGAATGTGTGACGTAATATCTTATACATTATGAGCCAAAATATTATTACTCTATAAAAGAAATGTTACATCAGACATATCTCATGTTAGGGCAGGGAAAGCCCAACAGGGGGAGGTATAATCAATGGACTAAGTGAAAGCACAATAATGTCGGGTCGGACGCTATATCTTGACCTAAAGTCTTAAGGCAATGAGTTATGACTCCTCACACATTATATATTACTCACTACTCACTTAGTTTATTCTTAACTAATGTGAAATTTCACCTCTCATACTTAATCTCAACATCTCAAGTAAATATCCAATTAAGACACGTATTGAATGTGATAAAAAAGTTGAATGAATTTGAGCTATTATCAAAATAATAATAATAATAATAATAATAATAGTAGAGATGTCTCAATTTTGATATATACTTTTACCGGCACAAATAAGAAAGAAAAAGACATTTAGAATTAAAAAAAATCTGTTGCATTGACGAATGTCAGGTGGTGAGAAAACGCGGGATAAAATGACAAAAAAAAAAAAAAGAGAGGACCGATATGTGCACTCAAAAGATTGACGCATCTATGGACAACTTTGTATATACACCGTTAAAGGCATTCATTTTATTTTAAAATATCTTATTTCACTATTTTCAACAGATCTGAGAGGTGGACACAACCCAATGCGTCGATGATGCACGTACACTAACCATTTCCCAAAAAAAGCGAAGGAATAAAATACTTAAGCAATATGAATCCATGGTACGGTGTCAATCCAAGTCAACTAGAGCATTTATGCTGGCAAGCAAACTTTTCAGACCATTGGTTATTCATCGAACGGCTAAAACAATGGCTTTGACCTGACTTTATTGCCCCAAC
Source organism: Dalbergia cultrata (assembly GCA_031216105.1). Taxonomy (NCBI): domain Eukaryota; kingdom Viridiplantae; phylum Streptophyta; class Magnoliopsida; order Fabales; family Fabaceae; genus Dalbergia; species Dalbergia cultrata. The sequence goes on along the minus strand of CM062344.1, from coordinate 7,740,262 downwards.
GTCCCACGGATCAATAATAACCCCCTTGGGTCCCACAACTCAAAAAAGGTCAATCCCTTCACATACTTTCTACTTTTTTCTCAGAAAAATTAAAATAAAATGAAAATAATTTCTTTGACGAAGAATCTCTTATAATTGTATTTATAATTAATTTTTAACATAATCTTAAAATTTTCAAAGATGTTACTTTCTTCTGTTCGAGTTTCCCATTTTTCCATTTTTAATCAATTTTCTTAGCAAATAGGCTTAGAAACTTGAAATAAAAAAAAAAGTATTTTCTCCATTCACACTGGGACGGAGAAAAGTACCCCCGTCAAGTGTTAGAGCTTATATTTGCGACCGCACCAGCATTTGACGACAACAGCTAAAATAAAAGAGTAGGAGGAGGGGGTGATAACGTGACAGTGCGGTTACCTAGTGGACCAAACCAACCACTATCATTTTTTTCTCTTTGGAATCATTTGACCAAGGGTACCCTATGACCAGCAAACCCCTCTTTATCATCACATCTCAAACTCCCCCTTTCATTTCTTCTCCTCTCTCTCTCTCTCTCTCTCTCTCGCATCTTCTTCTTCTTCTTCTTCTTCTTCTTCTATCTTTGATGGTAGTGCTATTGCAAGTATGGCAGTGGAGCTCATGATGGGTTACAGGAACGAGAACTTCGCTGCCAAAGCCGAAGAGAATGCTGTCAAGGAAGCTGCTTCGGGTTTGGAGAGCGTGGAGAAGCTCATAAGGTTGCTCCAGTCACAGCAACAGTTCCACTCATCTTCTTCAACAACAACTCCAAAGTCTTCCATGGAGATCGAGATGGATTGCAGAGCAGTCGCAGACGCCGCCGTTTCCAAGTTCAAGAAGGTCATCTCCCTTCTCGGCCGAACTGGCCACGCCCGCTTCAGAAGAGCCCCTATCTCTCCCCATCAAAACCTTCAAACACAACAACAACAACAACCACCTTCGGAAACTCCTATGGTGTTTCATGCGACGCCGCTGCAGCAGATCCCACCACCAACAGCACAGCAGCACCCTTTGATGATGAATAACTTGATCCCCAAAAACGGGATGGTGGTGATGGAAAGGAAGGACTCTTCGAAGACCATAAATTTCTCATCGTATTCTTCGTCCTCTGCTGCTGCTAACAACAACAAAAACAACTCGTCGTTCGTTTCGTCCCTCACCGCCGGCGGCGACGCCGACACCAAACAGCCTTGCGCATCGTCGCCGGCGACGGCGTTTCAGATCACGAACCTGCAGTCCTCTCAGGTGTCATCCGCGGGTAAGCCTCCGCTTTCTTCGTCTTCGTTGAAGAGGAAGTGCAGCTCTGAGAACTTGGGTTCTGGCAAGTGCGCCAGTTCCTCTGGCCGTTGCCATTGTTCTAAGAAGAGGTATATATTCTAAACCCTCTTATTTATTTATTTTAATCCGTAATAACGTTAAAAAAAATAATAAATAGAAAAAAAAAATCTGAGATGTTATGTTTTTGATAGTAGAAAAACGAGGTTGAAGACAGTGGTGAGGGTACCGGCAATAAGCTTGAAGATGGCTGATATTCCACCTGATGATTATTCTTGGAGGAAGTACGGTCAGAAACCCATTAAAGGATCCCCTCATCCAAGGTACATACACAAAATATTCTAAATTTTATAGTTATTATTATTATTAGCAGTAATTTAATTATAATCGATCTTTTCATCGAGTTCTGAATTTTCTGATTGTCAATCTACCACTTAATTAAAGTGCGAATCAGTTTATTCTCGTGTATATGCTGTAATTAACTTGCTCGTTGACCCTTTCAATTTCAAAATTTTAAAATTGACCGTACGCGTTTCAGATTAGATTCCCTGTTCTCTCTCTCGACCTTTTCAGTCACTAACCCCGCATGCTCTGTCCTTTTGCTCTTGAATTCTTATGCTGTGTTGCCGCGAGTTGATTTTTGTTTTTTCGTGTGTGTTTTGGAACGATGACAGGGGTTACTACAAGTGCAGCAGCGTTAGAGGGTGTCCTGCGCGCAAACACGTGGAGCGAGCTCTTGATGACCCGTCTATGCTGGTAGTCACCTATGAAGGCGAGCACAATCACTCCGTCTCTGCGGCTGAAGCTACTACTCTCATCCTTGAATCCTCTTAGCTAAGCTAATCATCATTTTCCCATCACAACTTGTACAATTATGTTTCAACTTTGCTCATCATCAGCCATAGCTTGCTTTATTTGGTCTCGAAGGAGATTAATTCATGGGTGTTCCATGTCACTGTACAATGTTGGACTCGTTTCTATCTTTTCTCGTATTCTTCAAAGACAGCGACTCCACTATCTCTGTAATTTAAATTATTTACATAAAAAGAAAAGGTGAAGGTGGTGGTGGATGGTTCGGTAACGGATTTAATTTTAATTCTGAACAAAAAGGAAAAAGAAGGAAAGAAAGTGGGGGGTTTTATTGCTTTTTTTTTTTTTGTTTATTTTTGGTTTTACTGTTTGGTTGCTTTATCTGTGGTGCTTGTCTTGGATGCTCATCTCATGACCTTTCAACTTTAGTGGCCGGGTTTCAATGCCGAGGAGTTCTTCTTTGAATTGTTGTCTTTTTAAAAAAAGACTGAAGTGAGGAAAAAGCAATGAATGAATGAGACGCAGTCAAAGAAGTGGCAGAAGAGGACGGGCATGTCGTGTTTAAGACGGTTGACTAAGAGGAGAGAGTGGTTGGCACTTGGCAGTTGGGACCGCTGTGTAATGAGTGAATGAATTAAGGTCAAGAAAATTCTAGGTGCTGTGGGTAAGGGAAAAAAATAATTATTTTTAATTTATTTAGTTTTGTAAATTGCTATAATTATCTTTGACTGTCACTATTTTTCTAATAAAATGATTAAAATGTCAAAGGATGAATGAAGCTTAATAAGATTTTTTCCTAATAGAGTATTGCATCTAGAAGGTTATATTTTGAATGGAAGGTCTTATAAGGACCTCTCTCACACCAATAGTTAACTTTTTTGGGGTGATTCTTCTAAGGGTTTATATTGGTTATTGTTCCGAGAAGAGTCCAAAATGGCTGACCGGCTACACCAAGGCCTCGCAATTAGGAGATAAGACTGTTTTCTAGTAAAAGAGTATTGGAATTAAATTGGAATATGTTATTCAAACTAATCCTCTATCGTTTTATAACGATCGATTTAGGGTTACAGAAGTGAAGAGTTAGACAAGATATAAAGTGATATAAATATACCACAATTAAATCATTATTTAATTAAATCATCATTTAAATATTGATAGAGCTTACAGAAAATAAAAGAGCCTATTACTATTAAAAGGAAAGAACAATTATAATTGGAAAAGATTCTTGAGTGGTAAAAAATAACATCTATGGTTCTGTTATATTTTTCTGCTGCAATACCAAGAGCTAATATTTGAGAATTTCTAATAAAGGTGATGGGAGCAATGGGTTTGGGAAAGGAGATGGAGAAAAAAGAGAGTTTATTTTTCAATGCAATTTTGGCTGGGCCGTTTGGCTCGTGGGAAAAGAGGTTGGTTAGGATTGCAGATTTGTAGTACACTTGAAGAAAGAGAGAGGAGGTTGATGCCTGATGGTATAGGCTATAGAAAGACTTGCTCTTGTGGGAAAAACCGATGGCAAAGTCAAAATTGGTGGGTGTTGAATAATTGATAAGTTCTAGCTTTGAAATGGTCCTGGCTTGTCGGCAAATTTGTTCCTTTGCTTACCCTGCCTTTGCCTTAACGTCAACTTTGTTTATACATACAGGTCCCCTTCAATTGCTCATTCACATTGGCATATTTCACTATTCACATGCACGTGACCTCCTCAATCATCATACGCTAAAAAATCTATTATTCTCGTGCCTTATTGTCTCTTCCTTTTTTCTTTTTCTTTGTGGCAGTCCAATCATGCAATCGCTTAGGTTGAAGTTCTCTTCATATGATAAACTTGAAGTTCGTTTCAATGCCACGCATTTAAGTATCTGTATTTAATTACCAGTAATTTGATTGCATAATCTCTAAACATGTACTAAATTAAAGTTCGAAATGACCTGATGATTTAGATAACTAACGCTTACAACAATAACTGTAAAACCGATTTTTTAACAGCGAATAATTTTCCAAATCTATTTTAAATTAATTTTCTAAATTTGAATGATAATCACCTTTGTTTAACACTTTTTAATACATAATATCGCGAACACTATTTTAAAAGTCTTAAACTTCTTCTAATTATATATTTTATGAAATTATAAGTGCATTTTCTGATTAGAAGTGCTTAATTTGCGTCTTTCGATCACTTCGTACAAATTTCTTGTTATGAAATGAACAGATGATATTTTAAGAAAGATGAAATGATTGAACTTGTCATGTGAGGTGGAAACTTAATCACGCTAATATATTCAACTAAAAAAAAAAAAGTTTTTTTAAGGTTAGTAAAAATCAGACACACTGTTAGTAACTCAGGAAATTGTAATGTAGATATCAATCGTTTATGAAAACGACAGAATCTCTTACATTGGAAGCATTCATTTAAAATTAGTTTTTTTTAAAAAAAAATCTTGGAATTGTGTGGATTTGATGCAGACACGCACACACCAGTTCATGGTGGTTAATCCACTGAACACAGCCGTTTTAGTCGACACTATACATGGATGAGTTGCTACTCCCAGCTTCATTGTTCAGCTAACAAAAGTTCAAGGTGCTACGCGCCATGGCTCGAAACAACGAACATACACCATAATAGTAAATGTTTATTTTAATTAATGTGATTTTATATTTGTGTGCCATTTTAATTTTAAATTTTTAAAATTAATTAATTTAGTTCCTAATAATATAAAATATGAGTCATGTTAATCCCTTAATTTACTTTTATTTAGCATTTCATTAATTAAATAATGATAAATAATCTTAAATAATATATTGGCATACTATATGTTTTCTAGAGTAAAATCAATTTAAAAATGACTCATTTTGATATATAAAATTATATAAAATAGGTATTAAAATGAGTTATTTAAATCTGTATTCTACTTAATATAACACATGGTATGCTACGCTATTATTTAAGGTTACATATATTTAATTGATAAAAAATTAAATAAAATTGATGTAAAAGATTAATTTAACTTATATTTTATAATATTATGAATTAATTTGATTCATTTTAAAAATTAAATTGAATATAAAATTAATGACTAAAATAAGAAATGCATTGTACTATCATTTGCATGAAGTACATTGTACCGATCAAATTATCGCATATTTAGCAAATCTCTGACTCCTGTCTCCACTATACAATTTTTTTTCCGGGTCCATCCCTTCGGTTAAATGTAATATTCTCTATTTTCTCGTCGTTGTTTTTGGTTTTTCTCCGGTTGAAATTTGTTTGTGTTTTTTGGGGTCCAAGAAGTTTTTGTGTTTTGGGAAATCTGATTTGTGTGTCATCCAGGCGGTGCGTAAACTTCACCTTCTCCCGTCTTAGCGAGCCAAATGAGTTTCTACAATCAAACCCCATAAATGAAAAAAAAGAGTGCCCCCAAACTGAGAACACCTCCCTTGCTTCTGACAGGCCCAGCTGCCCAAGTTCAACGCAGCATCCAGGTTCTCTGGTGTGTTTGGAATCATAAAAACCACAAGAGGCGTGGATCACATGGCAGTGATATTTGCCTCTGCTATAGGTGCACCCAGGTTTGAGCCTACCAGCAAAGCTAGATGTTGGTGTGGAGCTCATCCCCCACCTCCCCACCAAAAAAAAAAAAAATCACAAAAAAAACCTAATGATTTTATTTATAAATCAAATTATGTGTTTGAATATTTAATTAACAAAATAAAAGATAATTTGATTTTCAAATCCATGAGATTCTTCTCCTTTGTTTTTTTTTTTATAGGATTTGAGTGTATAATTTTTATAGTACAAATAATTTATTAAAACAAATGTCTAGTGTAGTTATTTATGTAATAAATGTGAGGTGTCATGATATATATGAAAAATATATTTTTTTAATATTAAAAATATATTAAATGACTGAAAAATAATTACAATATCATGGAGTAATTCACTATATATTTTGCTGCTTGATATGTTTAAAAACAATTATAATATGATTTTGTACCATAAGTCATAAAGATTTGATTCCCTTATCTTGTCGAGCCATTAATTTATAGTAACTTTATTAATTAAAAATAAATAATATTCTTATTAGAACGTAAAACACCTAATCTAATAACGATAATTTTTAGCTATAGATATGTAATTAGGTGCACACTTACTTCATGTTATACCTCTTCATTCGTATTTAATTTAATCAATCCAACCATTGATTTATATTATATTATATTGATAATCAAGCATGTCAAATTTTAAAAAAATTGGACAACAATAACCATATAATCTATTAATTAATATTTACTTATATTTTCAAAAACATGTTATCCGTTAAAAGAAATGAGATGAAGAAGTTTCAATTTATTTTCAAATTGTATAAAATTTTATATGCCTGATCTATTTAGTAGGAATATCAAATTCAACGACTGGATTAATGCAAGGTCATGCCCAAAAAAAGTTATTAGGTAGAGTAAGTGTGCCAATATTTACTCCTGGGCAAATAGATCCCTACTTATATATATATATATAGTTAAAATACTTATAAATATAAATTATTACTTAAATTTATTAATTAATTGACAATAATCATAACATAGATAAATTAGTACCTTCTAATGTATAACTATTCATTGTTTAAGTTTAATATACCCATTTACAATATAAACATTAGCAGAAAATTGCTCTAATACTAATTTTATTTGTCATGTAAACATCACTATGTTAAATAAGATTTTAATATAAACTTGTAGCATAAGTTGAAAGACCTTATAAAAATTGACATCCCAAAGTTCTTCTAGCTATTAAATTCACAATATATTATTTTCTTATTAAAAAGTAAATAATATTTCTTGCTAAAATTTAAAGTATTTAATCTAATGTACATAAATATACGATAGGAATATTGTAAGATTCAAAAATAATTTATAAAAATATAAATATTAACAATGCAATTTGTTATGACCCGATTTGGGAACGTGATTAACACATGATGAATCCATCGCTACGTAAGTTTCATGGTCGTTGAGTCATACTATATAATTTAAACATAAAATTCATTTCTAAATATAATTCAACTTGCAATTTCAAAATAATCATAAACATAAATAATTCATTCTGTAAATCAACTATGAAACTGTAAATGTAATCCAAAATAAGCTGAGTTACTCTATACAAAGAACCCTGAAACTATAAATCTTTGAATACATAATGAATATAAATCATGGTAAGCTGAGTTAATCATGGGTTTTGTGATTGTTATGACGGGTATTGGTATCATCCCCGTTCCCTAGACCTATCTAGATGTTCGCACTTCACATTTCACCCATCCAAGTAAGTGGATTTGATCATATAGCTTTATTTTGGTCATTAGATATATATATTTTAGAATTCTTGAGTATTCATAAAAATTATATAATATTATGAGATGGAGTTATATGCATTTTTACAAAAACAAGAAAATATGTTTGAAACCTCTCATGAAAATTATTGTTAAAAAAAAAAAGCATTTTTGAATGATTGCATAAATCATTTTTTTTAATGCTTAAAAACCTCTCCGAAGATTATGTTTAGAGATTTTAATGAAAACCATAATAATGTTGATAGTGGAATATCTATACGGTAAAGCTTTCAAATACAGAGGAGAACTAGTACAGATATTTAGAAAGAAGAATTAGTTTTATGATTTTTGAACTAGATGGTAGCTATAGAGAAAGAGACAGTAAGTTAATGGCTGGAGCAATCATTAACCTTAGTATTAAGTTATCCCCAAGGGGCAATCTCACCCCAAAGCTGACGTGGAACCTAGTTAGGTGTCCAACTTGGATCCTTAAGGAACCACAAAGATCAAAGGATTTGTTATGTTCCTTATTGTGCATAACCAAAGATCATGTTTCTTTATTACAATACTGTTAATTATGTTTTCAGAGATTATTAATTTTTTTACAGCAATTATGTGCATATATGAAAACTGATTTAAAAGAAATTGTATCAATCAAATTTTTATGATTATATATGTATCTTATTGTTATCCCATGAGATGGTTATAGGTGAGGACATACTCACTGAGTTTTATATGAAACTCACCCTCTCCTTTTTTTCCATTGCAGATACAATAACTTCCACGGGTTCCTTCCAGCCACCTCCTTCTTAGTAGCAGAGATACTTAGTTGGTAAGCTTCATTTTGGAATAAAGTATTCTTTTGGTTTCATATAGAGTGCAGGGTCCCAGACCATAGAGATGTTTAGCATGTTTTGCACCATGATTCAAATTTATTTTGTATTTACATGATCATAGTTTTTATGGTTTATTTTGTATAGAAAGCAACTCAGTGTATGTTTTGTATCATGACCACAGATTTGAGTTGATTATGAAATGATTATTTACGATGATTTTGTTCAGAGACAAAGAGATTTATATTAGAGTTAAGTCAATGTTTTAGAAATGGATTTCATGATTTATATTAGAGATAGAATTGTGATTTAAATGGTTTTCATACTTAAAATATGCATATATAGAGAGATTAAACAATCACAAGGCTTATATAGGAATGAGATTCCTCACGTGCCGGTCACGTTCCTAAATCGGGTCGAGACAAATTGCCACAGAGCCACATAGACACATGAGTAAAATATAAGTTCACTAGAACGACTCTATGAATTTTGAGAGAGTACTTAAACTTGACAATAACTAATAATATAAACACCCCAAACTCAAGAACATAGAGGGGTAAAGAGAAAAAAAAAAAAGAGAGCATAAACTAATACCAATCTCTTACCTTGAAGCTTAGGAAAATGTGAGATTGAGAGAGGATGGGAGTGGGGAGGTAGGAGAAGGAGAAGAGAGCTATGGTAGCATTTTTGGACAAGAAAACACACATAAAGGGGTATTTATATGGGGTGGTGTCTCATTAAACGAAACTACGTCGTTTAATACTGTTTTGGCATTAGGTGGTATCATTATAGCAGTCAGTAGACACGGAACACTTGCTCTAGCAAACACATGACCGTTATAGTGGTCCAGGTTGGCAGAGATCTCAAACTCGGCCAACTCATGCTCTTGACAGCAATAGTGGAAAACACTTGTTTTGCATAGTAAGGGTTTTTCATGCATTCAAAGCCTTCTTGGCAACATGGATGGGTCCTTAACGCCATACTAGATCAGTCAAGGGATACATGTAATTAATGTCTGAATCTTACTCCTATAAAAATTGATGCAATTAATGTCTTTTTTATGGGGAAACCAAATGGTTTGGTTGAATGACATGTCAACCATTACCTTTTTGATAGCCAATCGACAAGTGCACCAAATTGTTCAAGTAGTAAAACATGGTGAGTGGCTATCGTCCCACAAGGATTAAGTTTACTAGATAACAGTTCACTAGTTCAATTCCTAATTAGATTATTGCAATTTTTTTTTATTTGAAGGAACTAAGAAAAAAAACAACCAACTATCAATGGTTATATATATATATATATAAAAATTGTGCTCATAACAAAGAATGCTAAACATAAGAGAAAATAATAAATTAATGTAGCTACGGGTCAGATTTCATCTGAATCTTCTAATGAAACTTTAGCTTTTTAGTTAACCAAGTTCTAATTCCTTACTTGATGCTTGAACTTCCAATTTTATCAATAACTAATTCCTTAACTTATTAATCATCCTCTATCTTCTTGAAATTCCTTAGATCAATTCCAATAAATAAAAGGGCATACAATAGACAAAATAAAATTCTTAAATAACCACACTATCAGCATAATCTATTCCTAGATAAATATCAATAATGGTGTTTATCACTTGAACTAGTACAAATATGAATTTTCCAATCCAATATATGAGCCCTAAATCAAGGTATGAGTGTAATACCCACTTTTAAAAATAAAAGGGTTAGAAAATTTTTCGAATTAAAAAAGGTGTCAGTTAACCTTACCTGTCATTCCGGGTCCTGAATCTCACTAATTTTAGACCCTACACGTTTTTGGAGGGCTATATGATAAAGTCACATTCTTGGGACCAAAAGTCTCGATAATTGTTCCATAGAGAAAAATAAGTTAAAGAATGATTTTTAATGAATTTTATGAAATATTTAAACACTTCGCTCATAATTTATAAAATCGAGAGAATTTCTGATTTTGAACTAAAACCCAAATTTGGATTCTAATTTGTTGGGATTTTAATTTTTCTCATATTTTATTTGAATCTAAATGGGGGGTATTTTGTTGTTTACATTTATATTATAAAGTTAATGGAGATTAAAATAAATGAGGATATTAACTTAAAATTAATAAATATAAATAAGTGAGTTTTGGAGAGTGAGAGGCTATTCTAGGGAGTAAAAGACCATTCTGGAGAGTGAAAAGACCATTCTGGAGAGTGAAAAACTATTATGGTGAGCGCTATAGCGCTCATTTAACATTGTAGCGGTCAACAGTGATATAAAAATATTTGTTTCAAGGTTCAGAATATTCATACACCCAAAACACACCCCCTACCTCTTCCAAACGCGAAAACTTCGCTTTCCAACCTTATTCCACCTTCTACACTCCATTTTCTTCCAATTCTTTCAAGTTTAACTTGGAATCTTCTATCTTTCAAGTTTAAATGAATGTTATTTTACTAGTTTTGCCTCATTTCCTGTAAGTTTTCCTTGTTTTGAGGGGGTTATCTATGCTTCTCAAGGGAAAGGAGCTTTCTACCTTGTTAGAGATGGATTTTTGGGTATTTAAAGGTTGATTTAGAATTCTATTACTTCTATATCAGATATTGCTATCAATTATGTTTCCTATTGTGCCGTGAGAGTCAGTTCTTCATGGTTCACTCCACCAGGTGAGTAGGTTCACATCTGTGATCTCTATGTTGTGCATTATATGTTATTTTCATAAAAATACAACTTACTAATTGATTTTAGATATTATTGTACAAGGATTGAAAGTTACTATTAGTTTATATGTTTTACAACTCCTGATTTTAGAGCATGAAACTTCTTTTCGAGAAAACTCATAGGACAATGTTTGTTGAACTGATTTCACGTGTGTTTGGTGATAATTGTGATCATGGAAAGCTTTTATAGTATTGAATTAAATTCTAGATATGGTTGTTATTTCAAAGTATGATGTTGAGTTTTCTAGACTATGATGGGCTTAGTAATTTGAGATATGTTTTAGAGAATTAAACAAAAGGGTTTTAGAGCTTGAATCTTTATGAGATTCAGAATAGTTGATGACTACATATTCTGTGAGCTTTTAAAGTCACAAATGTCTACAAAGGGTGATCCCTTGGGCATGATTTCATAGCCACAGTTAAGCTAAGGTTAGACTGTTAGGATAAGATAGATGCAAAGCTCTCAAAAAATTAAAAGGTTTTAAAGGTTCTCATATTTCGATAGGTTTGTTTATTTAGTTTAGACAGTAGTTATAGAGAAATATGCTGTGTGTTAACGACAATTAATCCGTTAACCTTGGTACCAAGTAGCCCGGGGCAAAGATAACAGAGAATTTATTATCACACTGGGGATAACGATACGTAACGCCTAGATGTGACTAGAGGTTTATATATAGAGTTTTATTACATCACAAAAATTGTGTGTAACCAAAGTAGAGATTACTATTTCTCTTTGAGCTACTACCCTATGAACTTATATGGGTTCAAGTATGAAAGTGAATTAAGAATATTGTTTTGAGTTTGTAAAATGATTATTTGAATATGTATATAAATATATATACGTAAACTTGATCGTGTAAGACATTTGAATATTATTAGTGTTATTATGATTTTATGTATTGTTTCTTTAATATCCTATGAAAGAGGGTTTCAGGTGAGGACTCACTCATTGAGTTTTGATTGCAAAACTCACCCTTTGCTTTTCTCTCCATTACAGATACTGCAACTGCTGTCGATCCTTCTCCACCATCTCCCTAACAGTAGTAGAGTTTAGTTGCTAAGTTTTACTTAAGTGAAGTATTCTTATCTTGTTTAGAGTGCTCCAGTACACTGTCGGCAGGAATCCCAGACCTTAGCTCATGTTTTGCATTATGTATAGTATGATATTATATTCAAGTGTTATGATTAATGACTTATTTGTATTAGTTTTATGGATATTTTTGAAACAATTGTTTATATTTATATGTTGTAGTATGACTTAAGACCTTGAGACGGATTATGAAACTTTAGATTGGGTTATTTTGATCATTCGATTATTTTGAATTTGAAAAAAGATGTTTTGTTTTAAATAATCTTATAATTAACTGTGCGTATAGAGAAACTTAAGTCATGAGGTTTACATGATAACCGGATTTCTCACATGTTGGTCATGTGCCCAAATCGGGTTGTGACAATGAGTTTCCATTTCATACAAATGATGAAACCAGTAATAATTACTTAAATGTAGAAAAAGAAACTTGAATTAAGTAAAGAAACAAAGATAACATTATTCAAGTCAAGTTGCATCATCACCCCAACAAAAATGTTTAACTATAATTATAAAAATGAAAACAAAATAGAAAAAATGAAGAGAAAAGTGCACTGAAAACCCAAGATTTGGAGTGACGATTCCTCAATATCTCATTCTCTACTTATTCCTTGCCTCTTATCTGGAGTTGGAGAGTATTTTCCTAATTTTAACCTTAAAAAGTCTTAAAAGACTGTGTCTCGGTGCTTAAAACGTGAAGATATCAAACAGATCACGCCGCGGGCATTGGGACACCAGGATGGATTGGGCGTTGGAATGCCCGGAATCAACTGATAGCATCAATTTGTGTGGACTTGTACCCATGGGCACTGGAATGCCAAAAATTGGCGCTGGGACGCCAAGTTTCTGAACCTTCACTCCTTTTTTGTGACTTTCTTACGAACCTATAAATAAAATGACTAATTATACTAAAATCAAAATAAGTTCTAAAATAATTTAAACTAATCGCGAAACATACTAAAACTCTTAAAACTCCAATAAAAGGCGATCATCAAAGGTTAAATTGAATGCTTAAAACACTTTAAATATCAACAAATTAATCGAACATCACTTTTTTAGCCCGATTTTAGAATTATATATCTATATGATATGCTATATGATTGATTTCCAAAATCATTTAATTTCATTTCATATTTTATCATTCTAAATATAAGATTTAATTTACAAATTAAATCATTTCCTAATCATATTGGAGGGAAAGAAAGAAAGGACATTTTAGGAAAGTAATGAATATTGATAATGAGAAAAAAAAGGTGAAAATTGATTTGTGTCATTGAAATTGTATGCAAATTTCATTTTAATTATATAAATTAATCAATTTAGTTTTGAAATTGTAAAAAATATTTCAGGTTAAATCCTAAAGTAATATTCATGTAGACTAATTTGAATCATCAAAACAACTAACTTAAATTACTAAAAGAAGATGCTTGAATTTTTTTTTTGTAATTTGAGAAATTAAATAAAATTTTTTATATTTTGGGAAAACAATATGTATACAACTTTAAAGATTAAAATTAATCTTTACTTTTAAAAAAGACATTGATATAAAAAAGGAAGACTAATGCTACATATTTAGAAAAATATGTGCATAATCTTTAAAATAAAATAATATGATCTAATAATTAATCAAACTGTAATTATTATATCACATTATTGTGGATATGAAATTCTGGACAAGATTCTAGTTATCTTATATGGATTTAATTGGAATCTAAATTTTACACATTTATCCATTTATATAATGACAAATTAATAAATATAATTATTTTTCACTGTCACAACTTGAAAAATCATTAAAAAAGTTGAGTGAAGTTTTATATAAAAGAGTTTTATGTTATTAGTATATTAAAATTAAACTAATCTAATCACTTTTCGAGGGAAAAATGAATAACAAGCGCAAATTAATAAATAATGATAATCAATTCAACGAATAAAGAGAGAAAAGGCCAAAAACAAAAAAAGGTAGAGAGGAGCAATTGCAATTGTCACGTGATAGCGTGTGGGGCAGGGGTGGCGTGATTTTGACGCGAAGTTAGAAGGAAAAAAATAAATAAATAAGAAAAAGAAAAGAATAAGATTGACTGATGACTGAGGAGTTGGGAGGTAGATGGCAATTTTCTTGATATGGATCCAAAAAGTGGAGTGGTGTGGGGACAACATGGTGGTAGATGAAATCAGGACCGTAGGTTTTAAAGAGAAGCATTGCTATTTGTGAATAGGATCGCACAAACAAGGCGGAGAAAAATTGGTTTGGTAGAGAAAAGCCGAAAAGGAGAGAGAGGAGAAAAGAGAAAGAAAGAAAGAAATCAAATTAAAATTAGGAATAGGAATATATACGAGGCAACCATTTCCTTAATTCCTTCGCTCTTTGCTTCTTCGCCATTGCCATTGTTACATTACGATCAGTGTGGAAGCGCGTGCGTGAGTGAGGGGGAGGAGAAGAACACGAAGAAGAAGATGTCTGGTATTGCTCGTGGAAGGCTCGCTGAGGAGAGAAAGTCATGGCGTAAGAACCATCCTCATGTCCGTATCTCTCATTCACTTGTCTCTCTCTTATCAATTTCATATTTTCCTCTTTCGTTCAATGATTGAAAAAAATAATAATAATAATACGATTTCTTGCTGTCAATTTTAGGGTTTTGTTGCGAAGCCTGAGACGCTTCCTGATGGTACCGTCAATTTGATGGTCTGGCATTGCACCATTCCTGGCAAGCCGGCGGTCCGTTCTCTTTCTCTTCCTCTCTTTTGCTTGTTTCCCTTTCACCTTTCTACTTGTTGTTTTTTCAATTTGTCAAATTCTACTTTTGTTGAATTTCATTCTTTCTTTCTTTCTGTTACTGGATTGTTTGCTTTGATCTTCAATGCTACAGTTGAGTGAAATCAGTGATAAGAACTTGACTTTTTGTGTAATCAATTCTATACTTGATGCTCATTTCCACAAAGTTTAGTCATATTGTTTGCTATTTGTTATGCCTAAAATTATATTAATGAAGATAGAAAACACATTGAGTTTTTTTTTTTTTTTGTCTTTTCAAAAACAACAATAAATTTCGCTATTGTTTTCTGTTTTTGACTAAATTACGTTGATTAGATTGGATTTAAGGGCTGGATATTAGTATAATCTTACCAGAGCCCAGAGGAGCAAAAGTAGAGAGGGAAGGGGCTGGGGAGAGGAATAGGATGCCATGAACATGAAGTGGAAGGAAACTAGAGGAATTGAGCTTTTCCATACCTGAATTTTCCATTTTCAAAGCAATGCTAATGATTCATTTTCCAAGCATGTACAGAACAATTAGTTGACAACTAGAGAGAATCACCTGGTGGTTTTTGTAGAACTGGAGTTGTTGGCTTGTTTCCTTGTGCCCTCTTTGGTGAGACCAATTTGATTAACATTCTATTCTAGTATTGGAAGGTGCTTCTCCGAGCACTGTTGATGGAATCAGTGATGGTTTGTTATGCGACTCTTATGCGTGTGGAACAAAGGTGGGAAGAAGGAAAAGAAGTGCCCTCTAAGTGATAGATACTGTGTTTTTTTTTTTGTTCTGTTGCATTTAAGATAGATAAGATCATGGAAGCTACTCAAATATTTTATCATTGAAGACTTATTTAAGTGAATCGTGTTCTCTGATTTCATGCTGTGTATTAGATTTGCACATGAAAATTAAGCAGCTTGTTGAACAGTAGGCATGGTTACTTCATGGTAATTACTTTGCGTGTTATTTGCTGCAGACTGATTGGGAGGGTGGCTATTTCCCACTTACTATGCACTTCAGTGAAGACTACCCTAGCAAGCCTCCAAAGTGTAAATTTCCTCAAGGTTTCTTCCACCCTAATGTTTATCCATCTGGAACTGTTTGCTTGTCTATACTTAACGAGGATAGTGTAAGTATAACTCTCTTGATGATCTCAAGACTGCTTGAAACTAGTATAATGTGAGTTTAGTTTGCATCTGAGTGAACGTATTTATGGAACTATTATACATATAGGGGTGGAGACCAGCCATAACAGTGAAGCAAATTCTTGTGGGCATCCAAGATCTGCTTGACCAGCCAAATCCTGCTGACCCTGCCCAAACGGAAGGGTATCATCTATTCATCCAGGTACTAACCTGAAAAATCCTACTTTTTCTGTTGGAGAACCTATAACTATAGTTACTCTCAAGAGAGCAAAGAACAGCTGTCTTAATCAATCAAAGTGAGGGTGAGGCAGTAATTCACCTTTTGAAGTTCCATATAAATGTGACCTTTATTTCCTAGCTGGATATGGTGCAAATTTTTGTTTCTTATTGTCTTTACATCATGATACTTTCTGTAGGATGCGGCAGAGTATAAGAAAAGGGTCCGGCAGCAGGCGAAGCAATACCCGCCTCTTGTCTAGTGCTACGTGTGCTTCGTCTTAGGAACTATTCGTAGTATGGTAGCTGTTGTTTACTATCTCCTGTTCTTTGTTGAAACTGTTCTGTGATTGTTGGCTACCCTAAGATGCAGACTCCGTGGTTTTAACTATTTATGCTTGCTCTCAGGTCCGGATTACGTGTTAATATATAACAGTGTGAAAGTCAACCAATAATTCTTGTTGGCGACATTTGCTGTGCCTGATGTTCGCTGGTACATTTCTATATGTGTGGATAATTTAATTTACTGTGATGAATTACTTGACTGCTTCATTGGAATGTTAGTTTCTATTCATAATTGTTATTTCCGCTATGGAGATCAGACATAGATCTATTGGCCAATTTATTTGTCACTTAGCAGTTGCCACCTTTTCCCATGTCCCATGGCAGTATAAATTTTCACTGAATTTTATTTCCTAGGTGATGATGAAGTATTTTGCTCTAACAATGTGCTTCAGTGGCATGTGCTGTGACTCCTTCTTGTTTGACCTCGATTCCTCCCCCAAGAAAAAGGAGCGGGGGAGAATATTGATAAAAAGATTGGTAATCCATCAAGGTGTAATAATCAATCAGTTCCCCTCGTTCCATATTAGTTTCTCCATTTCTCTCACTGGGTTGGTTGATTCTCTGTGATGGGGAGAGGGTAGAGGTGCCTGAGTTTCAGTTCACATGTTCTTTATTCACACGTGTTATGTAAGTTTACGCCCTGGTGTCTCTGATGGAAGTAGAATTTTGCCCATTTCCACGCAGTTCAAGTAATGTGGTAGCTCAGGTTCTTATCTCTCGGTGTTATTATCACACGTTTACGGGTTTTTCCCCCTTATCTAAACGTGCATAACAACATTTGATGCAACAACTAACTATATGGCTTGCTAATCTGAGACGCGAAATTATTAATCCAAATTCCTAAAAACCATAGTTTAGCTTCCTTTAAATTCCGAATTAGTAGAATAAATGCCTCTAGTAACTGTTGGTGGGTGCCAGGATTTATTATTACTGCTTTGCCATTTCCTGAGAGAAAAAAAATAATACGAAACAGTACAATTACTTCCTGTTTTTCCATTTCGACATTTCTAATGGAAATAATTGCATATTCTTTGAAACTTTATTCAAAGCACTGTTAAAAAAATGCCGTGGCAGCACTATTTCACCATGGCGTGGCGCAAATCCGACATGATGGCAGTTATGAAATGGTGATTGCAATCCTTTAGGCGTTATGGCGTTCAACATCATTAGCGAAAGTTTCTTCGCAAGTGATCATGTAATCTAGCCTCACTCTTCTGCAACTCAACGTCTCTTGCAAGGTGGACCTTCGTCACCAAGAGTTCCTTCGGGTAAACATCTATGTGAGGCGTGTATTACCTCTTACCTAATATCCACCGAGAGATTTTGCTTTCATCTCTTAATTTAGAGTTTATTATCTACATCTTTTCTTTGTTTGGTCCTGCCTTTTCAATGTTCTCTCGCCTGCGAACAGTGGTTCTCTCGTCGATGAATTCATGTACGTTTGCAAAACCTTTTCTCCGCATCAAATCCTCTTTCTACATTTTTTAATCTGTGGTATTCTTATAAAATTCATAGGTATTAATACTTTTTAAATAATTTATGGTTAAAAATTTAACACGTTTCACTAATTAAATTTATTAATATTTTAAATATTTATCATTAAATTATAACCCTTAAATTTAAAAGGGCAGTGATATCTTTAGAGTATCATAATAACAAAAGGTTTTTTATTTTTACTTTTTTGTTCAAGAGTACCAAATCCTCTATGTTCTCTTTATTTAGCACCCTCTGTTTTTATTTTCTGGTCGGGTTTATGCGAATCTAAATTTTGTTGTCCGTGTCAAACGGTGCTCCCCCTTGCAATTGTTCTATTGGACTCTATATGGGTTGTTTAGAGGATGAAAATTGAATTTCAACCAAAAAGAGAGAATAAAATTTGAATCAGACCAAAAAAATAGAAGAATGAAAAATTGAAAGTGTGGACAAAATAAATAAAGTAGTTGTCATATTATTAATTTCATTAATTAATTTTTTTGGCTATCTTTATTTAGTCAATTTTTAAAATTTAAGATAATTAAGATTATTATTTAAATATTCTAATGATGGAGGTAAACAATAAAATAAAAAGGTAATGAAAATGTATGAACAATATTTTCTCCACACTATATTCATGACAATGTTAGATCGTTTTATGCTTTGCCTTTGTTTTGTTTGTTTGTAGTACTGTCATTAATTTATTTTTTAGATCATGCTTTTATGATTTCATTTCTCTGACTATTAAGTTGTTATGTATTACAATTATATTCATATTTAGCAAATACTTTCTCTACCGAAAAACATAAAAACAATAGCAGATTATTTTAGTATATCTTTTTGTATAAATTATATATGATTTATATATTTTTAATGCATCCGCTATGCTTCTGCCGATTTCAACCTAAAATAAAGTTGAAAATTTTTATTGGTAAATAGGTCTTAAGCACATTGTTCAACAGTAGCTATTGATGCCTAAATAATTAGCGATTATAACTATGTTTTTTGTGAATATAAAAAAATAAATAATATATAAATTTCATTATCATATTTATTATTAAGTTTAATTTTGATACATTGACACGACACTATAAAACATTGTCATCCATTTAAAATTTTTCTATTTGCATGATTTTTCAAGTGGTAGATAAAAGAATAAATTATTGTGATCGGTGGCTGATTGTGTGAAATAAATTTACACACTCTGGGTATGAAAGTTAAATCCTTCATTATTTATGTAGGTAAAATCTCCACTTACTGATCCATGATTTCAAACAAGTCACAGGAAATATCACCATTACCATGCTAAAATAGTGGAACTTAATCGTTTTGGGTGGTACCCAAAGCATTTCTCTTAGTATAAGAGTCTCTCGGCAGGCAACAGCACAGCAATCACTTTCCGTTAACCCTGCGACGTTTGAACGACATCAATTCCTCCATCAACTCCAACATATTGCTATGAGAAGAGCCACCAACCTTTGTTGCTCTCTTGGCAGCATCGCTAAGTTCTCTTGCTTTTCTCCTCATCTCTGCACTCTCCTCTCCGTCATCCATCAACAAAGCTATTGCCTTCCCTATGTCTTCCTTTTTCACCACCTCTTTCCCAAACTCATTCCATTGTTTCCATTCTTTGGCGCCCACTGCCACCCCAATTCTTAACACTTGAGTCACCAGCTTTTCATTGAAGAACTGCTCTGCAAATAGAGGCCACGTCACCATGGGCAAACCTGCGTTCATGCTTTCGATTATTGTGTTCCAGCCGCAGTGAGTGACGACTCCTCCAATGGCTGGATTCTCCAGTATAAGTAGCTGCGGTGCCCAGCCCCATATTAAGAAGCCTTTGTTGCTTGCCTTCACTCTCTTCTCAAATTCTTCAAGAAAACCACCACTCCCATCTTCACCTTCATCCTTTTTCTTAACAACCCACATGAAATTGCGCCCTGAATCTTCAAGGGCTCGGGCTATCTCAACAAGCTGAGAATAAGGGAACTTGTTCATGCTCCCAAAGCTAACATATAGAACGGACTTCTCAGGCTTGGAATTAAGCCATTTAAGCCACCCTTCTTCATGTTCTGCTTCGGCATTCCCCCTTCCAGCCTTATCCAAAGCATCTTGGTTCACCCACAAAGAAACAGGTCCTAAGCTCCAACTCTTGGTTTCGGTGACCCTCCTGAAATACTCCTGGTAGTCCCCCTCCATCTCGTAGAAGCTATCGAACAAGGAACCGTAGCTCCTCTTCTCTGAATCCCTAATCATCTCCATCAAATAGGTGTATCCATTAGGTGCTCTAAGCCAATCCGGTATCTGCAAACGTGTCATCTCCACGTGGTGGGGCAACCCAGGCAATGCAAACTTGTCAGTATCTGACTCTATGCCCTTATGTGGGGCATATTTCTTAACCGAGTGCTGAGCAGAGTGAGCGAGGTAGCTTCCAACAACAAAAATCAACCTGGGAATGCCCAACTTGGCTGCAGCATCTGCTGTCCAAGGATAGAACATGTCAGTTACTATGCAATCAGCTTCAAGATCCTCAAACAGTTGCTCGATCTCTCCCTGTAGAAGTGACAGCCCCTTAGCAATCTTGGCTGTCATGTCAGGAGGGGTGTCAGCGTTGAAGGTCTCAATACCTTCAGGGAGGCCAACTTGGGCAGATGGGAATTTCACGACATGTGTCCTGATTGAGCGGCCATGTGCGGAATCGCGGTCTATGGAGTTTTTGATGGTGGTGGCAACTACCGGGGTGGTGATTATGGTGACATCTACGCCATGCATGGCAAACAATCTTGCTGTGTCTACAACGGGATTGATGTGGCCTTTTGATAGGAATGGCAAGAATATAACCTTTAGCTTAGTATCGGCTTCAGCTTTTGTAGACTCCATGGGAATCAAGTTCGGTTGATTTCCACAGAAACAGATTTTGTGAGCCTGGTAAGAGAGTGGATCTCTTGTGTTTGTGAGTATGGGTTCATGTTCATTTGATTTAAGCAGGATTATATATATAGAGGGAGAGAGGACAAGTTCTTTCTTGCTGTCTTGAGTGTCTTCCTCCATATATACATTCACCATTATATCTATTATTTTATCACACCTTTGTGGGTCCCACACTTGTATTTTAGGGTTGAATATGGCTCATGTATGTTATGTTTACTTCTCCTCAACCAGACCACCAATTTTCTATATAGAGTTGTGGAGTACGATAGATTATGATCATATAGTTTAGATTGTTATTGGAATAACGATATTCCTAGCATGCAAATGTTATCAAAAACATAATTGAAATAAATTTTATATATTTAATTATAAAATTTTATACGAACTTGCTACTAATAAATCAAGAGCGAAGTATGTGAAAAATTTACAGACAACTGTTGGTAAATCAAAGATTTTGCAATCGCGTACTCCGGGGAAGAAATAGACCGAGTGATCTGCCGCCTTTCAACCTATTTTGCATCAAGACTAGTTTTTGTTTTTTTGGTCAGGGGGTTTGAGCATCCTCCCAACTCTGCTGGGGCTTGAACACGGTGCACTTTTTCTATGAGGCGCATCATGCTTGCCATCTGAGTTGGCCTCCAAGTGCATCCAGCCTAGTTTGGCCAACTTTATTTAATAAAGAAGCTAGAACAATATTTGTGAAAAAGTCTTTTTAACAAAAAAAAAAAGGGCCAAGTTAGAGGCTTATTAAAAAGGGTATCAAAACTAATAGGCCGGTCTATTTATTTTATATTATTATTATTATTTCAAAAATCATAATGCTAATAGATGTGTTTTGCCTTCCCTATAAACATGATTTTTGTTGAAAAATTTAAAAGTATGGTTTTTCCTCTCTATTTAAGTCTTATATTAAGGAGAGAGGATCAAGTGAAATGAGTAATAAGTCACTTAATTCTAAGAATGAGGGGATTAAATATTGATCATTGGAATTCATATTTGTTTCTCTCACTCTCATAATAAATAATCTCTCTCACTTGATTCACATTTAAATAGACTTTTTGACTGTAATAAGTTTTTTAAAAGGAAATGCCAATCATAGACTTAGGTTCGAGCTAAATACTTGAAATATAGACCATACTCTTTTAAACCAAAGGCTAACACACCCTTACAAGTTAAGAAGTTTCAAGCAGATCGATTATTTTTTTCCAGGAAAAAAATATTGTTTTTAGTTTTCAATGCATTGTAAGTTAAGAAATTTTTTATCTGTCTTTAAGTAGTGCTTTTAGAACATTCGTTAGCAAAACTCATAAATCAAAAGCTAAGTAATGGGATACAATCAATAACCCATAACACTTGTTTAACTTGTTTATTATTATTTTTTAATTGTGTGATTATAAATGTTAACATGGAAAAGGAAATAACATAAGATTGAATTGACTAGCAAAGAAGTTTAGTTTTGTGCACTGTATCACTTAAATATTTTGTTACATGTAATTTGATTAACTCTTAAATTTCATAGACTAAATACCTATTTTAGTTATTCAAAAATATTTCAGGGAACAAATTATTCCCATAAGTTTTAAAAGTCTTATATTGATTCACTATAATTAAAAAAATGGACAAATTAATTCCTTTATATAGGTCCATACAATCAAAAAATATATATATAGACCTATATGAAAAGATCACTTTATCTACTTTTTTGAATTGTGAGTGATCAAGTTGGTACTTTCAAATTTTTAAGCACTAATTTGTCCATTAATAAATTTTTAGGGACCATTTGAGTATTTAGTTAATTTTGTAAATAAATTTTAAATCACTATAAAAGAACCATTTTTTTTTTATAGTGTCTCTTTACCTTTTTTTTTTCTTGTTTTTTAATACACATGTATACAAAGAGAACCATTTCAGTGTTACTGTCAGTTTATCTTACGAGAGTAAACTCATGTGTAAGGGAGAATTATATCGTACATGTCTATTGATCTACTAGGTGAGAATGCGATATTTGATCGAGAGAGGAGTCAAGCTCCACCATGCGATGCACGCATGAATAGAATAATATATCATTAATTATATATTTCCTCGTGGCTAGCGTGCTTGCGATGTCAGCACAAGTTTAATTCCTGCATTGAGGTGAGTTAGGCCTGTGGGGATGGATTGGCAGGGAGTTTGATTGTGATGGTGATTAGTGATTATATTGCTGAATGGAAAAGGAGACAAGAGTACACTATATGCGTGGGAAATTTCGAGAGTTGGAGGGTGATCCAGATAACAATAATATGGGGTCGTTTTTACAGTGGATTTTGTACTCACTGGGTTTTTACTTTAGTGAACCTTCCTTTCCAGGTCAAGTTATCATCCGTTCCAAATCAGACACATCTCGATGATCCGCTTCTTTCTCGGACCCTTGTCTTCCACCGGCTCCCACACCACCTACACATTATTAGGACTCCAACGCCCATCGTATTACAGGTCATATGCTATTATTGTGTGCGTACCTTTCTTTCTGTTAAGTGATACTGCAGATATTGGGCGAGCATTGCAATAAGAGATCGTTAGCATTGACGTTCAATCAATCTCAGTAGTATGTTGCAGTTGGAGACCAGCACATATGGTCCATGGCATGCCTTTTTGATAACTGCACTCCGGGACCAAATGTTTCAAACACAGTGACTTTAATAATTTTGCAGATATGATCCATGGCTTTAATTTGCAGTTGTCACTAAATGTTTGAAACACTGATTACATTTTTTTTTTTTGGGTGAAATTACCCGGTATTAGGCTTACTGTCCAAATAATTCGGATTCAGATATTGTAGAGGCCTAATTAATACAGGCTCAACCTAATTTGCTCTGTTCATAACTCCAAAATTCAAACCCCGGAGATTATTTAAGGGATCTAGGGTTTTATCATGCCAAATCAACTAGCAATTGGTGACTAAATGTTAATTAATCTAGCAACATCTACATAATAATAATAGTAACAATAATAATAATAATAACAATAAATAAAAAATAAAGAGTGTAGTTAAATTTGCATACCACACCATATTGAGATATTCAATAAATATGGAGTTTGATTTTGATGTACTGATAGAGTAAAAAAATTTATATTGATATCAAATCAATCAGATCTCTTCATTCGTATAACTTTTTAATTAGTGTGAGTAAAAGTTAATCATATTTACTGATAATATATCATTATATGATTGGGTAATATCAAAATTTCAATTTTATTCATACATTTATAACATCAAGATGATGTTAATATTTTTTAATATTATATTTTCATTTGAATGTCAAAGACAAAGTGAAGTAAGAAAGATAGTACTGAAGTTCCGAATCACAATTTTTTCAAAATAAGGGCATTTTTCTCATGCTAATCGATGCGAGCTATTGTGACTCAGAAACAAATTAAAATTTATAAAGTGCCAAGTTGCATAAAAAAATATAGTGAAGAGCATAACTTACGTTATTTCACAAGGAAATATTACTAGTCAATTAAAAATTGGGGGTTTTGAAATTGTTGCAATAATGAAAATTAATAGAAAAATTTATATAAGAAGAATTATCTACACAGGAAATCTTTCAAATTAAGAATTGTTCATTCATTAGTTTAAGGGATTACTTTGTGACTGTAGTTACTTTTATTAATTATGTTATCACATAATAATAATGCAATTCATTTTAATAGTCACACAATCACACTCTCGCTAAGGGTTTGATTAATACATACACTAGTAATTCATAAGTATGGTTCTATGAGCATACATCGGTTTAATTACCAATTACAACAGCCTAATCTTCCAATAGAATTAATTCTAATCCCTTACCAAATGGATATAATTTGATTAATTGACCAAATATCTTAATGGAATTCTAATTATGCATCTAACTTACAACATGAATGAATACACAATTAGACAACTCTTAAAAACACAATTGCAATGATTCATATTGTAATACCCTAGTTTTAAATAAAAAGGTTACAAAAAATTTTCGAACCAAGAAGAATGCCGGCTACCCTTATCTGTCGTTTCAGGTCTTGAATTTCACTAAGTTTGGACCCTATACGCCCTTAGAGGGCTATATGATAAAATTACATTCTTGAGGATTAAAAGTCTTGTTAATTGTTCCCAAGAGAAAAATAAATTAAAGAGCGATTTTAATTAATTGTATGAAACCTTTAAGTATTTCATTTTTAGTCCACAAGTTTATAAAATTATAAGAATTCCCGAATTTGAAATAAAACCCAAAATTTGGATTTTAATTTGTTGGGATTTTGATTTTTGTGATATTTTATTTCAATCCAAATTGGGGATATTTATGATATTTTAATGAATTTTATGATATTTATGTTTTAAAGTTAATAGAGAATAAAATAAATGATATTATTTGTTGGGAATTTTGTGATATTTTATGTAAATAAGTAGTGAGTAATGAGACAATCCAGCCCAATACACAGCAGTACTTGAATTATAGTTCAAGATTGAGAGAAAAAACTAATAAGCGCTGCAGCGATCAAGGGGATAGTAAGGCGGTGCATGAGATGATTTTTTGCTTTCTAGTGAATGTTGCAGCTTTTGTAGCAATCAAAATTTGTATAAAAACCCTTATTTCAAGGTTCAGACTTCATAAACATGGTTTTCCACCCTGCAACCCCGAGCAACTTCGCTCTTACCCTATTCTCATCTCAAATCTTCATTTTCTTTCATTTCTTTCAAGTTTAACTTAGAGTCTTCTATCCTTCAAACTTAAAGGTATGTTATTTTACTAGTTTTGCTTCATTTCCTTCAAGTTTTCCTCGTTAAAGTATTGAGCAAGCAGAATCATTAACAACGGGAAAAATGAGAGCTACAGAGCCAACAACACGAATCCTTTTCTCCAAAATTTTAAACAAACCCGCTCCTCCTCCTCCTTCTTCCGCCTTCAACAAAGCCGTCACCAAATGCAGCAACAACAACACCAACAAATTTCGCACCACCACTAGCTCCTTAACTACCCTCCCCTTTTCTTCTTCTCCTTCCTTATATTTTATTCCATTCGTTGAGATAGCGTTTCTGATTTGTGTCATCGTTGCTTTTACTTTAGGTACCATTGATCTTAATGTTTCTGAGCCAGTTTTAGCATGCTACACCAAAAACATACTTCAAATGAAAGGAAGAATAGAAGAAAGTCGCTGCCCAATCCCCATCCAAACATCTCTAGCATTGGGTAACTAACTAGTATCCTTCTATTTTTTCATACATATAGAAGTCGGGGCAGCTGGCATGATGGGAGTCATGGGACATTGTGAAAATAGAGGAATCAATGAAATTGCAGTGTGAAAATGCGTTGAAGAGGGTTTAGCCGCATTTTTTATTTAGTTTAGTCATATTTTTTAAATGTAATTAAATGACAACGACACCATAGGCATTGACTGTGATAGTATGTGAGCAATCACCGATCATTTAACCCCCGTTTTACAGAATTTGACCCACACAACCTCCTCCGTTGAGGAGGATCATCTTGGCCGTGGAGCATGGTGGCGTCGTCGTCTTAGTCGTCGTTGTCGTACATGAGCTTGTCCATGCCGATGCTGGCGTTGATGTTGCCCATCAGTTGCAAGGAGAAACAGAACACGACGCGGCGACGCGGGTTCAGATCTGCGTAGCCATAGTAGTCGTCACGACAACAGGCAACAATGCAGTGGCGTGCTTTCCGCGGCAGAAGTGTACGGAGGCGCGGTAATGGAAATTACTCAAATATTTTATGAGTTTATCATTGAATTACTTATGTCAATGAATCACATTCTCTGAATTATATTGATGCCTTGGATTGGTTTGCTTCTCACAATTTTCATCTATGGAGCCCCCGCTAACTAAGGATTTTAATATATTTGCTCACCAGGTTGAATCTTAGTTCATTGAACATATCTGCTTCATTTTAGGGGCCATCGTAGCATGGTAGATGTCTGTTATCTCTTGTTCTGTGTTGAAACTGTTTAAGTACTTCTGCCAACGTGTTAATACATAATCAGAGAATAATACTTGGCAAACACTTGCGCTTGATATTCGCTACTACATTTCTATATGTGAGAATTTAAGATGAGTTACATGATTGCTTCTGTGGATATTTTTTTCTTTTTCTTTTTTCCTATTCTTATTTTGTTGTTTCCATTATGGGGGATCAAATTGAATTGTCACTTAGTAGTTGACACCTTTACCCATGTCCCATCGTAGAATAAATCATTACTCAATTTTTGCTTCCATGCTGATGGTGAAGCATTTTCCTCCAACAATATCTTTAAGTGGCATGTGCTGTGAGTGGGCTATCAGATAAGGTGTAATAATGAATGAACTACTTCCCTCGTCCTACATTAGTTCTTCCCATTCTCTCATTGGATTGGTAGATTCACAGTGTACTAGTGGAGAGATAGAGATGACTCATTTTTTATTGCAGATCTGTGTAATACAACCTAAATATAAATTTAGATGCAGATACCGCAATGTGACATAGATGCCAAAAGGGAGTGGAGTTTTGCCATTTCCACACGGTCCAAACAATTTCGTAGCTCAACTACTTCCTAACTTATCCTGTGTTTTTGTCCCGTATCAGACCCCATTTATAAGCATGGTGCCATGATATTTGATGTAATTCCTGCCAACTGCATGGCTAGCTGTACCTGCGACGTAAAAGTATAGTTTTAAAACTCGGCTCAGTGATCAACTCGGTCTGAGTACTAGGTCAATGGGTCACTGATTCAACTGGTGGGTCATTGGTTCAACCGGTTGAACCAACTATAACTAAATAAATATATCAAAATATATTAACATTCAAACATATACAATAAAATAGCATAAATAAATAACATTTCAGCACACTTTAAAAACTTTTATGCTTGTATACATAAATAAATAAATAAATATATAAACATATATATAATTAATAATTAATACATCTAAATTATAAATTATATATATAAATAAAAAATTGTTTTAGTTTTTTACCCAAGATTAAGCCATGTACTATTTTTTTTTTTTTTGGGTTTGAATGAGCAATGTGCTCGATAGATTTGAGGTTGCCCAAGCATAAGACCATTATTTCAATGGGCCCTGTATGCTTGTTTTAGACAGAACAAGCTTAAGAAAAAAAATTACAATAAAGACACTTTAAGGCTTACCCTAATTCCTCCCTCAACACACACTCTCTCTCCTTTTTCTTTCACCTTGCAGCGCCGCATAGACCTCCCCCTCCCCCAAAACTAAATCTCAGTCACGCAGCCTTCTTCCTCAACTCTCCTCTCTCTCTCTTAGCTTGTTTAGTTGCTCTCATTCACGACTCTACGCATCACGATAGCAGCGACTCTCCTCCTCACCACACACAACATGACAGTAGCGGATCTAAAGACGGGGGGCAACACAGTTCCTTTCCTCGTGAGGCAGCGCCAGCGACTCATCAGATGACCTTTTTCTCTCCTTCCTTATATGGTTGAACCATGGGAATTGGTGGTTTGCAGGTCGCCGATTTTTTCCAGAACTCATCGAGTCAATCCGGTTAGCACCGGTTCCTTTGCTTGTTCGATCTTTTGTGTTGCTCAGACCGACCACCTACCTGGTTCACCGATTTGCTGGTCGAACCGGCCAGTCTGGTCCGAGTTTTAAAACACTGCGTAAAAGTATCAATCTTTTATTCCTAAGACACAATTTAGCTTCATTTACATCCTGGAATCGATTTAATACTGTCAATAACTAGTTATGCTCTGATGGATGCTGGAATTTATTATTAGAGCCTTTTCATTTACTAATTTAAAGCTCGAAACAAAAACAAAGACAATTGCTTCCCATTTTTGGTTTAGATTAAATAATTATATACTATAAACACCGTATTTTGTCCTGGTCTTATATATATATATAAATTTACAAATAAACAAATCCTTTTCTTGTTTCATTAGCTTTTCTTTATTGTTTTTTTTTAATTAACATAAATCCAATCTTCTTAATTCAATCATTTTTTTTATTTTTTTATTAGTGTTTGATATAATCTCAATCAAATCTTTTTAAAATCAAAATCCCAAGTAAATCTCAGTCAAAATCACAATCAAATCATCTTTTAAATTTCAATTCCAATCAATTTATTTTACTATCAGTTACACAAAAATCTTATAAATAGGCAATCAACACGATCACACTGTAACAGAAGTAAAAATCACCCATGATTCACCGTTGTCCTTTGCCTTTACCTCCATTATCATTGTCAACTTCCTTTGAAAAAGCCAAATCACAGTCTTTTATCATCTAAACCACTCACATCACCATCATCAAATTCTCATCTTTGATCCTATTTTTCTCATCACTACAACCACCATCACAATCAGTAATCTAAACCCCAAAATCAAACCCACACAAAACTGAACCTTACATGCAAATATCAATGAAGGAAAACAAAAAAAGAAAAGAACAACAAAAACAATTACAGCAGCAAGAACACAATAGGTCCCCTCATAGACCATGTTGTTCACACGCAGTGCCTCTTTGCCATATTTTTGTGAGGCATCAAGCCTCCAATATCCGCAAGTCGTCCTCACCCTTAGCGATTCCCCCCTGTACTGTTGCTTTCCCATGGTCTCGTTTCTTCCTATTTCCACATTACAGTTGTTGAGTAAAGGAGGTTTGGACTTATTTTTTTATGTTTTTTAATTATTTCCTTTATTTCTCCTTGTTTGGTCACGTCCTGTCCTTTTTATTTTTCACTACTAAGTTTTGTTTGATTAGTCTTTTAGGCCTTTGTGAATTAGGAATCAAGAGGTTTGGGCTAGAGCTGTTTTCTTTAGTTTGAGTCAAGTTTATTTGTGTTTTCTTAAAGTCTTGATTTTTCTTTTAAATTTTAATTTTTTGGTCTTTTCCTTTTAAAAATAATAAATAATAAATAATAAATAACTTTTTATCTATGCAACAGTCTTTAGTCATGATAGAGAGGTGAATGCATCCTTCATGTATTGTTGAAGTGTAAGGGTTTATTAAGTAACTTAATACTAACTTGAATCCTATGCAAAAGAGGTTTTTTTTTTTTTTTAATAATTTATCAATCAAGTTCTTTTCACAAATAAAATCAATCAACACACTTTTATTTTTGTTTCTTAATTAAAATTCATTAACACACAATTATTTTCTAGAAAAATAATATGGCTTTGAGTTCCTCATTGCACCAAAGGATACGTCAGCGTAGCCAACAACTATAAAGTCAAAATTAATTTTTTTTATTAAATTTCATTCTCTTTTATTTAATTTTTATTTTATTTTTATATATACTTGTGACTTTTAAAGGGGAAAAATAAATATTATCAAGTTATAAATTAATTTTCATAATGAGCTCTAAGGTAATTGTACTTATAAGGATATATTAGGTGTAATATCCTACTAAGTTCTAATTCTTCCATCTTAATTTTTAATATTAATGGTTAGCTACTAAGCTGTAACTTGAATTTTTCAAGAATTTTCTTTTTCTGCTATGATTATTTCTTATTTATAGTTATATATTGGAATAATGTATATTAACAGTAAATCATGCATCTAGTAGACTCCCAGGAAAGGGAGGTGAGTCACAATGGACACACTTAAATACTAAGTCTTTCCTTAGCCAGAACCTTTCCAAATTACATTCTCATAGTAATACATTTTCTTCCAGCAACCCAAGGGTAATTTTTTTTAAAATAACAAAGAATGCTTCTTCTCTAACATAATATTATTGTTTGTTAATCATTAATCCCACAGTTTAGACAACTATCATCTGTAGAAAACATACTTCACTACCAACGTCAATTCATAGGGTACACTACATATTACACATTCAAGATACATGAAGGAAAACTTTAATACAACATAACCAAAGTCTGGTAACAGATAGTGCATCGAATTATTTAGAAATTAAGTCCAAGGCTACATCCATTTTACTGCTGATGACGATCCATGTTATCTGGAAACATCAAAGAAAAGGGGTGAGAGAAGTCTCCTAGTAGAGTGATGATTCCAGGAAAGTCCCACTTCATCCCATAAATTTTATGAATAACGCAGGAGTGCAACAAGATGAATAATATCAATCATAATAAACGTACAATAAAAGAAATGTAATAAATAATCATAAGTGTACTATAAAATCCCTTTTATAATATTTCGTCCTTTTCTAATGGTTATAGTTGCAGGTTTTATTTTATATTTGATCTGTGAGAGCTCTCTTTGCTAGGGCGTTCCCTAGTCAAATCAATGAATGTCAAGTCCTTATCCGCTAGCATGATAGGGCCCAAGGCATCACTATAACGTACACCAAGTCCTTGTCCGCTATAAGGCTGGGCCCGAGGTGTCGTTTTGCAACTGCAAGACTAAGTGTTCACCAAGCCCATATCCACTACTAGGTAGGGCCTGAGGTGTCACTTATTTATTTATCCATTGTACGTTGTGCATATAATATGCATAAAATATGAAAATTACAGAAAGTTTCCACAATTTCTTTCATATTCATATGTAGACCACAAGATTTTTCATATTTGCATATAAAGCCCAAACAACATAGAATTTCTATAAAAAAAAAAAAACCCCCATTTTCTTTATAATTATCATTAAAGCACCAAATCACACTATTATGTTAAATTCTTTTTTTTTTTTACTCATTCCATAAGCCTAGATACATCCAACATTATTTCAAATCTATCTTTTAGAAAATATATAGGTAAATTACCTTTACATGTTCAACATAGGTAAAAAAATATATTTTTATCTATATAAGAATATAATCATTGAGCAAATAATGTTATGTTTACCCATGCTTTAAAAAATCACTTCAAGTAAAAAACTAACTAGTTTACATGTTATGTTCTTAATGGGACCTTAAATTTAAATCTTTATAAACAATATTTCTTAATGTTAATAAATATTTAATCAAGCTAAATATTCATTGTCCAAGGTCCATAATCCAAGGTCCATAGTCCAAGATCTATAATTCAAGGTTCTTAGTTCGAGTCCAAATATAATCATATATAAATTGTCTCCATCAAGTCCAAGTGAGTCTTAAAGACTCATAATAGTCTAGATAATGTCCATAAAGTCATAAGTCCATAACAAAGGTGCTAACTAAATTAAATAGATTTTTAGTGTCTTTTTATATCTTATTAAATCTTAATGGTTCTAAGAGAAATACAACACATAAACCAAGTTAAATATTACATGCTCAAAGGTTTAGAATCCATTCATTATAATAAATTAAATAAAGCACTTTTAATGAATAAAAATGTTTTACAATCAAATACATAATGAGATCAAAACTATATCACCTTAAAACTCCATAACTTATGGACAAAGCCTTATCAAACAAAAATATACATGGTTTAACATAGTAAAACAACTTCATACAATATTTAAATATTTGAAGAAAGCATAATCAAAATTTAAAATGATCTTAAATCACAATTTTCAACCATAAGTAGACAAATAAATATGCATCATATATACATAAATTAAGTATTTTATGGCACCATCTTTCAATCATTCAAAGATATTAAAGACAATAAACATAAGCTTTGAATATTATATAGCATAATATCATACCAAAAAAAAAATCATACATGAAACTTAGAAGTGAAAAAAAATCCCTACTTATTCTTGGAGCTTTAGAAACTTTGCTACACCAAGGCTAGACCAGCAACTTCTTCAACTTTTTTAAGGGCTAAAATTCATGTATAAAGGCTAGGAAGTGTTGATGTTAGATGGTGATAAGAAGAGATTATTATTTTGAGGTGTTTTGGTAAAATTTTATAAGTGTTTTTATGTGAAAATGAAGAAAATGAAGAAAGAAATTGTGGCTACAAGTTTTGATAGTTTTTGGGCAGAAAAATGAAGTGTGGAGTTATGTTTAGAGGTGTGCTATTTTTAGAAGAATGCTAGGATTAAAATATTACTAATTTCATAATTTAGTTGTTATATTTAGTTAGTTTCATTAATTAAATATTAAAACTAAAACTAAATAATTTAATAAATTCTCAATTATTATTTAAAAATATACTAAATTGTTAATGACATGATTTAAAGATATTTCATAAATTTTAATATATTTACATATAATTTAATAATTAATTATTCAAAATAAGGTAAAATTACTTAAACCAGTCAATCTTAATTAAGTTAATTAATTAGTAAATGGCTTAATTTATTTTTAAATATTATCATCAGATTATTAGAGATATAATACAAAGATTCATGAAATTTATATAATTTTTTATAATTACTTGTATTTTTTTTATATTTTACATTATTACTAGTTTTATTAGGAATTAATTAATTAATAATTTATTTATCTATTTTTAAATTATTATTATCTTTTCTTTGACAGCCTCTAAGTCTGAATCTTATCTCTAATAAAGTTATACTGGGTGGCAAGGTGTCTTAAATGATTAATACATGAAAATGATAAATTTTGTATAATTAAAATTTTATCTTAAAGTTATATATACTAGGTAATTAATTAAATAATCACATAAAAATTAGATTTCCTTAATTTACTATCAAAAACATGTTTATACCTTATTTATATGTTATCTATAAATTTTTATAATTTTTAGTATTTTTAATATATTTTTACTTTAATTAGGTCTGTTTTGAGTTAATTAAAATAATTAATTATCTATAAATAAAATATATATATTTTTATAATTGTCCATGTGAATTTTGATCTGTCCAACAAGATAAGGAGACAGGATCACTATTGTTGAAATTTTTAGTCAAAGTTTGGTGGGTTTTTTGAATAATTATGATATGAAAATTTAATAATTTAATTTCACTTTTCAAATATATATATATATACTGAGATGAGATTATTAGTTAGATTAATCAAGGTTTTGGAAAATTTATCTTAAACCTTAGGTGATTATTTAGGTAATTTAAGCTTTAATTAAATCAAAATTAATTAATTAAATATCAAAATGATTCTTAACACTATCCATGGTCTATATATGGAGAGGCCCATTTGATGGTTCTCCTTGTTCAATGTAACAACTTAGTTAAAAAAAAATTTTAAAGTGACCTATAGTTATTTTCTAGGATTTTTTTGGAGTTTATTCTACACCCAAGGTTATTTTTTTGTAATTATACTAATATTATATAAATTTATTTAATATTGATATTTATCATCAAAATTATGTTTAAAGTGTATTTATAATTTTTTATCATAATTTTTTACACTCTTCAAGCTTTTCTAAGATTTATGTTGGCTTTTTCTATAGTTAATTATTTTATAACCTTATTTTCTATTATTTATTGGCATTTTTTTTGTAATTTTAATAAAATCTAAGAAAATAATTAAAATTTCACATTTTGTTGCTAAGTTTCAAGTTGTACAACTATTAGATCTTATAATATTTTAATTAGACATTTTTTTATTATTCTTGAATATTTCTTACCTCTTAAAAAAAAATCCTCATACTTTCTAAATAGAAAGCTATAATAAAGTAACTCTCTATTAAGAAAAAATTGGGGATGTTACATTAGGGGTAAAGTGTAATTAAGTTTTCACCCTTTCCTAATCATAGTTAGACTTTCGGATTCAAATATTTTCAAAAGACTAGTTTTGGTCAAATCAAAAGGTTTTCCATTTTTTTCATAATTAAAATTGGTGGCGACTTCATTTTTTCAAATTTTTGTTGTCATTTTGTTATGACACCCTCCGAGTACATTGTAACACATTTTTTGGGGGTTCTTTCAAAGTTGATTTCAAACCAAAATATATTTGTTCAAAGGCACAATATAGAATAAGGACTGTGTCCCTAGTTCTAAGAAATACTCTCTCTTTCTTAGAATATCTATCCATTTTCAGACAAAGTCATCTTTCAAAATATCTATTAATTTTACGTTCCAATAAAATAGAACTTTTTTTATTCCAATAGTACCCGTAAGTAATTAATGACTATTAGTATAATTTTTTATTTCCAACCATTTAATATACTCTACAATTAATGACCATTATGATATATTAGTCTATACACTACAATTTTGCATAGGAGTATTCTATTACTGTATTATTTATCATCTTTCTTAATATCCATATTTGTTTAAACTTGATAGATATTTTGTAAGAGAGGGAGTAGAATGGTTAAAGAGTGTTTGAAAGGGTTGAGAATTCAATCTTTTTAGGAATTGAATTCAATTACTACTTTGAAATCAACTAATTGTATGGAATTCAATTCATATAAAAATTCAATTCCTTTAAAATAGCCCAAAAGCAAATCACACCCAAACCACTCTCATTACAACAAGATTTGGGTCTAAAAATTGATATACCTAAAATACTCTTATCAATCTATTTGTTTCTCATTCTCCCCCCAAACTCATTCATTACTAGAGTGCAAAAGTGTCAAAACAAAGAATTCAATTCCTTTTTATAGTAATTTCAAAGCTTGTTATTGAATTTAATTCTCTTAATTACTATTTTATTTCAAACATAAGTAATTCAAGGTAGAATTGAATTGATTCAATTCATCTTAAGAATTGAATCCAATTCTATCAACTTTGTACCTTCCAAACTGACCATAAGGCAGTCGAAGTCACTTTCCGTTAACCCTTTGAAGTCTGAGTGACTTAAGCTCCTCTACCAAGGCCAGCATATTCGTGCGGGAAGACCCACCAACCTCTATTGCTCTCTTAGCAGCATCACTAAGCTCCCTTGCTCTTCTCCTCATCTCTGCACTCTCTTCTCCTCTGCCCATCAACAAAGCTATCGCCTTTCCAATATCCTCCTTTTTCACATCCTCCCTCCCAAAGTCATTCCACTGTTTCCATTCTTTGGCTCCCACTGCTACCCCAATTTTTAACACTTCAGTCACCAGCTTTTCATTGAAGAATTGCTCTGCAAATAGAGGCCATGTTGCCATCGGCAAACCTGCATTCACGCTTTCGATAATTGTGTTCCAGCCGCAGTGCGTTACAAGGCCTCCAATAGCCGGATTCTCCAGTATGAGCAGCTGCGGTGCCCAACCCCGTATTAGGTATCCTTTATTGCTTGCCTTCACTTTCCTCTCAAATTCTTCAAGAAAACTTACACCCCAATCTTCATCTTCCTCCTTTTTCTTAACAACCCACATGAAGTCGTGCCCTGAATCTTCAAGGGCTAGTGCTAGCTCAACGAGCTGCGAAGAAGGGAACTTGTTCATGCTCCCAAAGCTCACATAGAGAACAGAGTTCTCAGGCTTAGAATTAAGCCATTCAAGCCACCCTTCACCTTGTTCTGCTTTGGCACCCCCTCTTTCAGCCTTATCCAAAGCATCATGGTTCGCCCACAAAGAAACAGGTCCTAAGCTCCAAGTCTTGGTTCCGATGACCCTCTTGTAATGCTCCTCATAAGCCCCCTCCATCTCGTAGAAGCTATTGAATATGGAACCGTAGCTCTTCTTCTCTGAATCCCTAACCATCTCCATCAAATAGGTTATTTCATTCGGTGCTCTATACCGCTCCGGTATCTGCAAACGTGTCATCTCCAAGTGGTGGGGCAAGCCAGGCAATGTAAACTTGTCAGTATCCGACTCTACGCCTTTATGCGGGGCATAGTTGTCAATCGAATGCTCAGCAGAGCGAGCGAAGTAGCTCCCACCATGAACAAGCAACCTGGGAATACCCAACTTGGATGCAGCATCTGCTGTCCAAGGATAGAACATGTCAGTGGCTATGCAATCAGCTTTGAGATCCTCAAACAGTTGCTCGATCTCTCCCTTCAGCAAAGATAGCCCCTTTGAAATCTTGCCTGTCACGTCAGGAGGGGTGTCAGCGCTGTAGAGTTCGATCTCTTCAGGAAGGCCAACTTGGGCGGACGGGAATTTCAAGACATGTGTCCTTATTGAACGGCCACATGCGGAGTCGCGGTCTACGGAGTTTTTGAAGATGGTGGCAGCTACTGGGGTAGTGATTATGGTGACATCTACATCGTGCATGGCAAACACTCTTGCTGTGTCCACGGCGCGAATGATGTGGGCTTTTGTTGGGAGTAACAGGAATATAACCTTTAGCTTAGTATCGGCTTCGGCTTGCGTAGAGTACTCCATGGGAGACAAGTTGGTTTCGACAGAAACCGATTTTGTGAGCCTGCTAAGGGAGTGGGCTAATTAAGTTGACCAATCTCAATCTCTAGTGTTTCTTCAGCTGCATCTGGGAAGGGCAACAGCTCAGCAGTGATGGATTCAAAAAAATTTAGATAGTGACCCCACTAGTTAACACACAGATCGGTCCCTGGAGCTCAATTGCATTAGCAGCCTTGATTAGAGACAGCTCAGACAAGTTAATCACAGGGAAGGGAAGACAAGTTGCATAGCATACCTTATTCTTCTTGCTTACAAGCGGAAACCCTTGCAATCAGATTTGAGAAGGGCTGGTCTAGGCTCAAAAGTCAAAACTCTCCCGATGATTCTTGCCGAGGTAGCTGAGCTAATTATTAGGTTAGGAATGTGGTTTCTTGTGGCTTTCCGTGTTGGCATATTTATTTTTAATTTGATTTTCTTTTTTGGTAGAGGAGGGGGAATTTTTTTTTTTTTTGGGGGCTGGGGCTCGAATCAGGATGCACATTTTCAATGAGGCTTCCAACTTTTGCCATCTGCGCTATGCCTCACGCGTGACCAAAAACCTGTGTTGCCAGATGTGTTTGACTCATTATCTGAGGAAGCTAAGCCGTAATTAGCCAACGAGATTACCAATGGGCTCGTTGTCACACCAGCGAAGTCCTTTTGTTCGTTGGTTTGGGCCTTTGCCCGTTTCCGAAAAAGAACATCAGTATGGGTCCCATGGTTTTATTTAACTTTGTGTGAGTATGGGTCGCATCGTTTTATTTAACTGTGTGAACGGGTCTCACTTTTGCATTGCACGCTCTCTCCTTCCTTTAGTATGGGTCGCATATTTTCGTTTAACTTTTTGTGAACGTGTCTGATTTTTGCATTGCATACTCTCTCCTTCCTTATCGGTCACATGGTTTTATTTAACTCTGGGCGAACGTGGCTCATTTTTCCTTATCCTCCTGCATGCAAGAAATTTTCTGTTTACAGTTAGATACATTATAAAGAAATTTTTAAATAGGAACGATGTGTTAAATCATCTCTTAAATAGTTGAATTATTATCTTTCGTATAAAAATGCTTATTACTAATTGAATCACGTTTATATTTTTAAATATTTCCTTCACCTTTTTATATTTTAAATAATGATTTGTTTAGTTTGTCTTCAAAACTTTATTTTTATGTTCACTCTTTTATCAAACTAGTCTAAATAGTTTCTTGATCCGTAAACTTACTGTAAGGGGATTTTTGTTCGGAAATAAAATTTAGAGTAAATTTTTACCTATTTTGGTCCATGTGTAATGTATAATTT
This sequence comes from Dalbergia cultrata, assembly GCA_031216105.1. NCBI lineage: Eukaryota > Viridiplantae > Streptophyta > Magnoliopsida > Fabales > Fabaceae > Dalbergia > Dalbergia cultrata. Next base: position 7,701,978 of record CM062344.1, on the reverse strand, counting down.
GACATATAGAGAATAGAGTTTATTCATAAAAATTTACCTATTTTTACCCTCTAACTAAACATATTTAATTGTTATAATCTATCTCTCTATCTATCTATATTATAATCTATATATATTATAATTCTTTTCATTTTTATAGTCAACTTTTGACTATTCATCTTCTCCAATAATTTAAATTTTTATTTTACAATTTTTCTAAAATTATCTTGAAGAAAAGGCTTAATCCATACTGATGACTATTAGAATTTAGAAGTAAATACAAATATTTTAATAATATTTTAAATGTATAATTATTATAATACAAGTAACACTTAAGATTGAAATCTATTTTGTAGAATACAAATTTATTTATATCTGAAAATTTTTAAAACGGTTTCTTTTAACTATTTCTGCCAACGTGTTAATTGGCAACACTTGCTGTGCTTGATATTCGCTGGTACATTTCTATATGTGTGAGAATTTAAGATGAGTTACATGATTGCTTCTTTGGATTTTTCCCCCCTATTCTTAATAAATTTGTTGCTTCCATTATGGAGATCAAATATAATTGGCCAGTTGAATTGTCACTTAACAGTTGACACCCTTACCCTTGTCCCTTGGAAGAATAAATTATCACTCAATTTTTGCTTCCTTAATCCTTGGCGATGATGAAGCATTTTCCTCCAGCAATATGCTTAAGTGGCATGGGCTGTGACCGCTACTTGATTATCATCAATTACTCCCCCAGTAAAAGGGAGCAGGGGCAGAATACTCATAAAACTGGCTATTCGTTTAAGGTGTAGTAATGAATGAATTAGTTCCCTAGTTCCACATTAGTTTTTCCCATTTCTGTCATTGGATTGGTATATTCACAGCGTACTAGTGGAGAGATAGAGATGACTCAATTGTATTCCTATTGCAGATATGTGACATAGTTTATAATGTAAATTTAGGTGCGGATACCTCAATGTGACATAGATCCCAAAAGGGAGTGGAATTTTGCCATTTCTACACGGTCCACGTAGTTTGGTAGCTCTGCTTCCTAACTTACCTCGTGTTTTTGTCAAGTGTCAGACCCCATCTGTAAGCATGGTGCATGACACTTGATGTAATTCCTGCCAACTACATGGTTGGCTGTAACTGCATCATAAAATTATTTATCTTTTTTTCCTAAAACACAGCTTTGCTTCCTTTACATTCTGGAATCGATCTAATGATGTCAGTAAATATTGATGGTCTGATGGATGCTGGAATTTATTATTAGAGCTTTTTCCTTTTCTAATTGAAAAGCTCTAAACAAAAACAAGACAATTGCATCCATTTTGGTTTTAATTAAACAATTGCATATTGTTTTGGAAGTTCGATCAAAGCTGATTTCAAATCGAAATAGGTTTTTCAAAACCACAATACACAGTAGTGCCATGTCCTAAGTCCTAACATTAGAATGATTAAGGTAGTTGTGGTCAATATCCGTTAACCCTTTGAAGTTAATTTGAGTGACTTCAGCTCCTTCACCAACTCCAGCATATTGGTCTGAGAAGACCCCCCAACCTCTATTGCTCTCTTAGCAGCATCACTAAGCTCTCTTGCTCTTCTCCTTATCTTTGCACTCTCTTCTCCTTCGCTCATCAACAAAGCTATCGCCTTTCCAATGTCCTCCCTTTTCACAACCTCCTTCCCAAAGTCATTCAATTGTCTCCATTTTTTGGCCCCCACTGCTACCCCAATTTTTAGCACTTCAGTCACCAGCTTTTCATTGAAGAATTGTTCTGCAAATAGAGGCCATGTTGCCATCGGCAAACCTGCGTTCACGCTTTCAGTAATTGTGTTCCACCCGCAGTGTGTTACAAGCCCTCCAATAGCTGGATTCTCCAATATGAGTAGTTGCGGTGCCCAACCCCGTATCAAGTAGCCTTTATTACTTGCCTTCACTCTCTTCTCAAATTCTTGTAGAAAACTACCACTCCCATCTTCACCTTCATCCATTTTCCTAACAACCCACATGAAATCGTGCCCTGAATCTTCAAGGGCTTGAGCTATCTCAACAAGCTGAGAACAAGGGAACTTGTTCATGCTCCCAAAGCTAACATACAGAACAGACTTCTCAGGCTTGGAATTAAGCCATTTAAGCCACCCTTCTTCTTTTTCTTCTTCTTCATGTTCTGATTTGGCATTCCCCCTTCCAACCTTATCTGAAGCATCTTGGTTCACCCACAAAGAAACAGGTCCTAAGCTCCAAGTCTTTGTTCCCGTGGCCATCTTGTAATGCTCCTGGTAAGCCCCCTCCAACTCTTGGAAGCTATCAAACAAGGAACCGTAGCTCCTCTTCTCTGAATCCCTAATCATCTCCATCAAATAGGTGTATCCATTCGGTGCTCTAAGCCAATCCGGAATCTGCAAGCGTGTCATCTCCAAGTGGTGTGGCAAATCAGGCAACATGAATTTCTCAGTATCTGATTCTATGTCCTGATGTGGGGCATATTTTTTGACCGAATGCTGAGCAGAGTGAGCGAGGTAGCTTCCACCAAGAAAAATCAACCTCGGAATTCCCAACTTGGCGGCAGCATCTGCTGTCCAAGGATAGAACATGTCAGTGACTATGCAATCTGCTTTGAGGTTCTCAAACAGTTGCTCCATCTCTCCCTGCAGCAGAGACAACCCCTTAGCAATCTTGGCTGTCATGTCAGGAGGGGTGTCAGCGTTGAAGGTCTCAATCCCTTCTGGAAGGCCTACTTGGGCTGATGGGAATTTCACAATATGGGTCCTGATTGAGCGGCCTTTAGTGGAGTCACGGTTTATGGAGCTTTGGAATATGGTAGCAGCTGCTGGGGTTGTGATTATGGTGACGTCTAAGTCATGCATGGCAAAGAGTCTGGCTATGTCTACAATTGGAATGATGTGGCTTGTTGATAGGAATGGCAAGAAGATGACTTTTAGCTTATCAACTTCACCTTGTGTAGACTCCATGGGAATTGGGATTCGAGTTAATTTCCAGAAAGGAATTGAGAGGCTGAGAAGACAGGATCCAAAGTTCACCAATGTTTTTCAGTCTGGGTTCATTTAAGCATCACCGTTGCATGGGTTCATTTAAGCATCACGATTGCACAAAAAAACTAATTTTAGCGTCCCTGTCAACTTATCTTAGAAAAAATTAGGTGGATAACTTAATTGCATAACAAATATATATCATATCCCTTATTATCATTAAATTTAATAAATAAATAGGATGAGTGAAGATCACATAAAATATATAATATGTATTTATTATATAATTTAATTACAAATCAAATATTATTCGAACTAATTTCATATCGCATGAAAGGTAGCAGTGTACCTGTTTTCTTATTATTATTATTATTATTATTATGAAATTCACGATGGTTGGGAGCCACGAGGCAGAAGCCGTGCTCCACGCTGTGCACGCATAAGTAATAACAAAGTTATTATATTCCCTCGTGGTTAGCATGCTTGCGAGAACAAGACAAACTTGTGGGATTATGAAGTGTTCTCCTTGTTGTGACTGCCGGTTTTTGGACATGGAATGTACATACTCTCTCGCACAATTTTGTTTTAAAAATACAACAAACCTACGATACCTTGAAATAAGTGTTCTTGTCCTTTTTGTTGACCGCATAAGGTAATAAACTTTTCTCTTTCATGTCGTCCAGACCACGGAGCTGCACTATTTCGGAGCATTCTGGCAGAGAGATCTTCAACGATCAGGCCAAGACATTGCCAAGCGTGAGTAATGCTAATTTTAGCAACTCCCAGCATTGCACTGGAAATACAGCCTCAAGTTCATGATGAACGCCGGTACAGTGGACGTAATATTGTATCATCAATTTCAAACATGCCATGTGAACGCAGTCAAGCAACAATCTTCCATGCTTATGAACACATGATAATGCTCATGACATTTGCTTAATCCAATCCCGTTATACCAACCTGAACCACATACCTTTTTCCTATAATTTGATGACAAATTCACAATCAAGTATAGTATGTGCATGATGGATTCAACATCCCTCTGTTTTCTTCCCTAGTAATCCCAGAAATCGAGGAAAAAGCAAACAATTGGCGACAACTTACCATCATGAAATGATTTCAAAGATTTGGAAAACGCTTTTCCACCCGGACCCAGCCGAACATTAAGGACAAATTATTAGGACAGGTAATCCGTTTTTTTCTTAGCATTTTTCCTCGAAGCAATGATTGGTTCCCATCCCACTTTTCATCCTTTTTATTATTATTATTGTTTTTGAGGATTAAATTTGTGTTGACTATTAAGCCTCCATATCTTGGGCTTTAGGAGCAATATTCAACGGTCATCATTGATGTTTCTTTGACTCCCCTTCTCTCTCTACTCATCTTAGGAAGCAAAGGACTAATAATTAAGATGTCCAATGAAGTAGTGTCCGGCCGGTACAGGCATAGAATACGGAGATATAAATAATAATTATATATAAATATTATTAAAAAATATATATTAGATTTTTATTCTCATATACTGTTTTTATTTTCTGAAAGTGTAAAAATTTTATATTTTTTACGTTTCAAATATTTTCTATTCTTATCTCTTTTTTTAAATATATTTTTATCTTCAATATCCTTATATTTTGTATCTTATCTCACCGACAAAATGCTATCAGGAGGACAGACACTCCTCCAAAACTTTTCTTCTCTCGTCCTGCATCTATTGTTTCTTATTATTAATAATATCACTTCTTTTTTGAGAGGAAAATTAATTCCCATAACTCATTAAGAAAATTCCGTACATCAAGATAATCGGTAGGTTCACAGTGAAAGGTAACAAACAGTCTGGCGCCTTCTTAGCAAGAAGGTGAACCAGCAACATTAGCCTCCCTCTTTACAAAAGAGAAAGAAACACGACTGAAAAACTAGCTAAAAGTCTGGTGTTTATGTAGACTGCTACCAGCTCGGAATCCACCTTGCAATTCCTTCTCAGATCTTCCACCAATTTTATGCAAACGGACTCCAATAATAACCGATCTCCACCCCTTTAACATTCTACAAAGTGCTTACTCGTTCATGCAATTTTTGCTAATGAATATAATGTATACTTGGACTTATCTTTATAAGTTCCAGTCCCAAAAAAAAAAAGAAAAGAGGAAAATTATCTTTATAAGTCAAGGATATAGAGTGAGAGTTTGTGTACTACCATCTATATGTGAATCTCATGGAATCTTATACCATCACAAAAAGCACCCCCATCTGGCCACTCCAGATTAAGAGAAAGCTGAGAATTACAAAGGTTGCTCTGTTTTGAAATTTTGATTAAAGACCCTTTATCATTGATTTATTCATGTACCAAAACTCTAAAAGGATGGGGATCAAGTACCAAAGCATCTTTTCTTCTTTATTCTTAAGATAAGTTACTGTGCAAATTATTAAAATTTTCTAAGTTCGATTTCTTAGAGTGTAATCACATATGACTCTCTTTGTTGCATGATGATGATTTTTCATACATCGTAAAAGTAATGTTGTTTACTATAGTAAATTACTTATAGTTTGTTATTTTTAATTAAATTTATTATTAACATGTCATTGCAAATAGTGAGTCGTAAGATATTAGCTTTGTATGCAGAGTGCTTTTATTCTTCAAGATATTAATTTTGACATAGTGTTGGCATAAAAACTACATCATCATCCAATCATGTGTCACAATATATGAGATTTTTTATATTCTGAGTGTAAAAATCAAATACTTATTAATGTGATAATATATAATTCAAATATATGTGTAAAATGAATACTTATATATAAATAATATATCAAAATTAAATTCTTTAAATAGAACTATATATTTATTATTAAACATAACAAAATATTTAGACGCAAATCGAAATATGGAGGTTTATATGTTAGTAGACGGGAATTTCAATTATGTAAATGGAAAATATGATAATACCTAACAATTGACGTAAGATATCGTAAATATCCAATCATTATCACGTAGTTTATCATATTATTATTATATTTTCTCACAAGAAGATATAATAATAACATAACGACAGTCTCCAAGGTATACTATATTTTCGCAAGTCAGTTCTAACATGTGGATTTAGATTTCTTAAAAACTAGACAACTCCAATTTGGTTCCTTGCATAGGATAAATTACTCCTATAAAAGAAGTTTCAAAGAAGTTCTTACCAATTTAAAATATCGAACAAATTGATTCTCATAAAATTATGAAAAAATGTCAAATTCATCTCAATATATAAGGACTAATTGTTCGAGTTAAATTAAGCATGGATGATTTGTTTGGATTATTTTTCTATTTTCTAGAAAGATCAATTTGACCTTTTTTTTTTTTTTAGGAACCAATTTAGCTGCCGGCCAATTTGTGTGTTTTCTTGTTAAAAAAAAAATTATATCCAAATAACATGTATCAAAATTAAGTTTATCGCTGGCTAGATTAGCAGAATATTGTCAAGATTTAACATCTCATTAAGTAATATCTTAGAAGACAAAAGGCCCAGGAGACAACATCTTGTACTTAAAAAAACAAAAGCAAGCATGCAGAATCGTTCCAAAAGATTTCTTTTTTTGTCAAGTGTCATTGCTACTTTACCGTTCACCTTTTGAAAGCTTGAGTGAGTTGAGCTCCTGAATCAACTCCATGATGTTGTTGTGAGAAGATCCACCAACCTGTATAGCTTTCTTTGCCGCAACACTCAAAGCCTTGGCTCTTTTCCTCATCTCTGCATCTTCCTCTCCTCCTCCAGCCATCAACAAGGCGATGGCGTTTCCGATGTCTTCCCTCCTCACCACCTCACTCCCAAACTCGTTCCAGTTCCTCCACTCATTGGCTCCAACAGGCACCCCAATCCTCAGCACATCCACCACCAGCTTCTCATTGAAGAAATGTTCAGCAAACAGTGGCCACGTCACCATAGGCAACCCTGCATTCACGCTTTCAACAACCGTGTTCCATCCACAGTGAGTCACCAACCCTCCAATTGCAGGGTTCTCCAGTATCAGAAGCTGAGGTGCCCAACCCCATATCAAGTACCCTTTGTCGCTTCCTCTCACCCTATTCTCAAATTCCTCTAGAAAACCACCTTCATCGTTTCCACCTTCATCAGTATTGTTCTTCCTAACCACCCAGATGAAGTAATGCCCTGAACCTTCGAGTGCATGTGCTATCTCAACAAGCTGAGAATGAGGGAACTTGTTCATGCTTCCAAAGCTCACGTAGAGAACAGAGCTCTCTGGCTTTGAGCTAAGCCATTTGAGCCATCCCTCTTCTTCTTCACCTTCTGCCTTGGTTTGTCCCCTTGCAGCCTTATCCGAAGCATCTTGGTTTGCCCACAATGAAACCGGTCCTAACCCCCAGCTCTTAGTCCCCATCACCTTCTTGTAATGATCATAGTAATCGCTCTCAAGCTCATAGAAGCTATTAAACAACGATCCATAGCTTCTCTTCTCTGACTCCTTAATAGCCCTCATCAACTCGGTGTATGGATTAGGGGATCTAAGCCAATCCGGTAACTGCAAACGCGTCATCTCCAATTTATGCGGCAACCCGGGTATAACAAACTTGTCAGTATCCGAATCCACTTGCAAATGGGGTTTGTGCTGTGCCACTGCATGTGCTGCAGAGCGAGCAAGGTAGCTTGCTCCATGAAACATGATCCTCGGAATGCCAAGCTTGAAGGCAGCATCAGCACTCCAAGGGTAGAACATGTCGGTGACTATGAAATCAACCTTGAGATCCTGGAAGAGCTGCTCCATCTCCAGCTGCAGGATCGCCAAGCCCATGTAGATTTTAGGTGTCATATCACGAGGAGTGTCGACATTGAAGGCTTCGACACCAACGGGGAGACCCACTTGGGAAGCAGGGAACTTGAGGGAGTGTGTTCTGATGGGGCGCCCTCGGGTGGAATCGAGGTCGATGGATTTTTGGAAGATGGAAGCGTTGTGCGAGGTGGTGACAATGGTGACATCAACGCCGTGCATGGCGAAGAGCCTTGCCATGTCCACAAGAGGGATTATGTGACTTGTGGACAAGAATGGAAGGAAGATTGCCTTTAGCTGATGATGCTCATCAGCTTGGGCTTCAGGGGTTCCGTTCTTCTCCATGGAAATGGAATCCTCCTTTTCTGGTTTTTGCTCAAATTAAAGTAGAAAGATTTGTTGTGTACTTGTGTTGAGGACCCTCTTCCTTACCCTCGCCTAATAAAGAAAGCAGGATGATTAAGTATGAATTAAAAATCAATAAACAATTACCCCGTTTCTAGCGAGTGACTTTTCTTCATTAAAAAAAGGATATAAAGTTTATGTGCATTAGCTCATTTTATTGAATAAGTTTTCATGTTCAATGAATCTTATCAACCCAATCATTGACTCGGGTGAAATAATACTAAAGATCAAATATACAAAGTTTCACAAATGCAAAAAAAAAATCATGGATCGATAAAGTATCAAATCATTTCGCAATCTAATTATCAATATAGGTCATTTTCATTTTCAACTACCGAGAAGTGGTGTGGTGACAGCTTACCTTGTCATTTAACTATATGATCGAGGGCATAGAAATAAAGTACATTTCATGGCCAGATATTTGCCTATTAGGAAGAGCTCCCGTTGTGAGACATTAGTCACTGTCGCTGACAATGGATACCTTGATTTCAATAATATATATATACACATGTTATTTTCATATTTTAATGATTCATTAATTATTTCATACATGTTTTATCTCTCAATTTACTTCAAAAGAGAATGAGTGTATGTGAGTTTATGGGAATACTTAGTTAGAGATAGAATGTGGAGATTGAATAGTAAAAGGATATTTATGCTTTTTCATTTCATTTTTTAGAAAATCGATAAAATCTTATCATTATTTTAATTTATGTGCATAACCAAAAAATGACTTATATTGAAAATCGAAAGAAGTGTACTATTAGCATCTTCAAATCATTAATAGATATGTAATCTAATTGTAAATATACTATACATTAAATGAAGTGCATTGATAAAGTATTATATAATTTTGCAAATGATATAAAATTTTATACTCCATCCATTTCAAAATAATTATCATTTTGACATTTTCATGTTTTGGAATATACATCAATTTATAATATTTAGATAATATTAGTTTTTTTCTTTCATTTATATCGTTAATATAAATATGCTAGTTAAGTAATCAATACATTTATAAAGATAAGTAATAATGACTATATAAGGACAGTTTTATCAACTCATATAATTTTTTATATTTATCAAGATTTTTTTATTTTTCTTAATATGTATATTATTTGATTTTTTTTACAATTATTCTCAAATGAAATGGGCTACAATTGATCTACTTATTGAGAACTTTCAATTCCTTAAGATGATGGTATTTAATGTATATAAAAATTATTTAAAGTGAGTAAGTATATTAAGACTTATTTTTGGAGTAGGTGGATCTCCATCAATTCTTAATATTTTTTTATTTTCTTTTAATTTCACAAAGAAATTGTTAAAACTTTTGTCAATTTATAGTTAGTATTTGAAAAGAGCGATGCTTCTCAGCTGGGCTCATTTGCCCAAATAATTCGACCAAAAATAGTTGACATACATGTGTCAAAATTTAACTGGATATTCAAACAACCTTTTGACTATTATCAAGTATTTTTATTTGGACTATAAATATATAATTAAATAATAACATAAAGAATATAAAACATTACATTTAATGTCAAATTATATATAGTGACTTTTAAAATGTGTATAGATGGAATATTTTTAAATTTGTACGTTTCAATTGAAGTTCCTTCATTTTTAAAATTCTTTGTTTAAATAAGAAAAGTATATTGTAATGTGTGTGTGGGTGTGTGTGTGTATATATATATATTATTAAAAATCATGTTCTTTATAATTCCAAGATCATCCATGTTAAATCATCAAGAAAACGAACAAACTAATTGCGAAAGCGCACCTAAACATCCATAGGAATTGACTGGTGTTTGGACATGGGTTCTTGCCCTTTCAAATTGATACGCATTCTTCAAAGACGATGGCTCTCCCTTTTCTGATTATGGGATGTCATGAAAAGAGGCGTGCCTATAACTTGGGGACCATAACCTTTTGTAACTCTGTAAACCCTAGTTTCTAATTCAGCCTATCATAAAATTAGTAACTAGGTAATCATGGTATCTACACATAATAAGCCCACACTTAACGAGATGATTTAGGCCTATTAACTTGTCATTATCAAATCACTTTAATTTGGGCCAAACTTTATACTAGCACACAATATACAATTATATATACAAGTCCACATACAGATTCTTACAATCTCCTACTTGGATGTACGTGTGTATATATATATATATATATACCCAAATTGTATATTAAACTATAACTTTATAAGCTCTAAATTTGCCATCATGATCAAAACATCTCCCAACAATCTCGTCCATTAATTATGTTAATATAGGATCAAGACAACTTTCATCACATGTATCGTAACTAAGTCCATACATGGTCATATATATCAACACAACTAAATGACATAGATAAAGTATGGATGTGTAGCATGGAAATTGCATGTAATGTGATCTAATATGTTTATTTTCAACTGGTCCAACCTTATTCCTTATGAGATCGTATTCAATATAAGTCATCGTGAAAAACAAAACCAAATACTTTATTTCCACATAAAATATCCATAAACTTAAGGTTTGTCTAAATATATGAGCATCCAAATATACACTTCCACTAACATAACATATCATATAAAATGATATCACACCCATATGAGCAACATGCTCATGAAAGACCTTGGCTGTCAATCCCTTAGTAAGCGGATCCGCAACCATGGAGTTTGTGCTAATATGCTCTATAGACACTTTATCACTCTGTATTCCTTTTAATATATGGCTACTAACATATTGTCAAAGATAACTTAAGTGGTCTTTCAATTTCATCTATAATTTGCAGCCTTGTGACAAAATTTCGTAGCCATATTGTATGATTGGATGCCTCAAAATAAACTTTAAACAAAATTACTTTATTGGAAAAGCAAGAGTGACTGCTTAGCACTCTTTCAAATATTGCTTTTCCAACAACTATATAATATTGGCTTAAAGTGGAACTATAATTACCTTTGCATCCAGCAAAATCGGTGTCTAAATATCCAGTGATCTCTTATTTTATTTGACTTCCCATATGTGAACACGTGAGGTTTTGTTCTTTGAAGATGACACAAGATCCATTTGGCTGCTATCTAATGATTCATTACCGTATTACCGAAATATCTGTCTAACATCTCAACAATGCACATAGCATCCAAACATACACAAAATTGAGCACACATTATAATTCTCATTGCGAAAGCATAACAAATCTTTTATTTCTTTAATTTAAAAAAAAAACACTTTAAGGGCATTAATTGAGACTGAACATGTCTCCCTTAGTAATAGGGGTGTATCCTAATTTGCAATTATACATACCAATTTTCTTAACTATCTTCTTAACTCAACTTTTTTGTGATAATCCAAGAATACATCAAGAACAATCTCGATACATCAAAATCCTTAATACAAAAGAGATGTCCTCTAGTTTTTTTTATTTTAAATTGTTCTCATATAGATTTCTTATGTAAACTAAATCTTAATTAGCAAACAGTATATCATTGACACATAAAACCAAATAATATATGTACTCCCACTAAACTTTGGCATATATAAAAATCAACCCCATCTATCTCAAAACCAAACGAGATAACAATTGGATGAAATTTATAATACTGTTGATGGGAATTTGTTTAAGCTCACAGATGGATTACTTTAATTTGTAAACCAAACTCTTTGCATATCTCAGCACAAAGTTTTCTGATAACACTATAAAAATTGTCTCATCAATTTCACCGTTGAAAAATACAATCTTAACATCCATCTTATGTAACTTGGATTAGAATAATCCACAAATGTCATTATTATTTTAAGAGAGTTTTTCTAGAAAATAAAAAAGAAAGTCTCTTTTTAATTCATGCATTCCTTTTGAGTGAAATCTTTTGCAATAAAAATCTGCCTTATATTTTTCCATATTACCCTCAAATCTTTGTTGATTTTAAATATTTATTTGCAACTAATGAGATTTAAACCTTCAGGTAATGGGACAAGTTTCCAAATGTTATTGTCTTTCATGGACTATATTTATTCACTCATAAAATCAATCCACAATTGAAAATTAATACTTTTATGGTATGATGGAAGTTGATTGGATCATCTTCTAACAATCCATTATCTTTCTTATATTTTTGTGGAGAAGTATGAAATAATTATCAAAAGTCACACTTCTCTTTTTTCTAGTGGATCTCTTTAGTGGCATTTGTTCTTGAGGTTATAGAGTTTGTTTTCAGGAATATCTTATTGATCTTTATTGGAGAAAATTTTTAATATTATTTCTAACCTTATTTCTCGCCCAAACTCAATATCATCAAAGAAGTAACATTCCTATCTCGAATATTGATATAATTGTGGGACCATAAAATTTATACCCCTGAGACCATACAAATTATCCAAACTAAGTAGCCACTGACCATTTCCTGAGTCCAGTTTCTTTTCAGTTGGCCTATAAGGCCTTGCCTCAATTGGACAACTCCAAATGTGTAAATTCTTTATACTGAAAATTTTTCCAATCCATAATTCATAAGAAGTTTTGATCACTACTTTTATTGGAACTATATTAAGGATATTGGCTGCAACTGTTAATGCCTCTTCCCAGAGTGATATTGGTAGGAGAGTATGATTGATCATACTTCTTACTATATCTTCTAATGTTGTTTCATTTTTAACCAATACCATTCATGCTAAACTAGCATTCAACATGGTATACTAGAAGACGACACTTTATTCCTCCAAGGATTTGACAAATGATTTTGGACATTGTTCATATAATCTATCATATCTACCATAGCACTAACTACCATAGTAAGATTTGATAACCTTAACGTTTTTACCTTAATTCTCAATATAATCTTTAAATACCTTAAACATGTCCAGTGATTCAAACTTATTTCAAATGAGATAAAGGTATCTATAACTTAAAGATCGATTATGAACAACAAAAATATTGTTAATCATTCTAGCAAACCATATGGAATGATCTACAAATGACCATATAAGTTCAATGGTGTCTAAAGATCTGTAGATACCGAATCTCTTTGTGTTTGTTTGTTTCTCTTTAATACACACTTATCTGGATAGTAGAACCATAATCTATCCACCAAACGTGTCAAAAATTAACCTTAAAACAAACAAAAATAAGAAGTATAAATTTCTTTACATGCCAAAAGTTATATTTGGCATAATCATTCTTTATAAGTCCAATTGCCCAATGGAAGTTACAATTAAATTCCTTATTTATTCATGTTGCTGTTTTTTCTAATACGAACTATTTGCAGATTTATCCTTTTTCTTTTGTACTTTTGTCTTTAAAGGTATTTGCCAACAAACCCTTTTAAATTTTTTTTTTTTTTACTTTCATACATTTCTTTTTCTGGTACATACAATAATTAAAAAAAAATGAGCATGAGCTCATTAAGAGATCATTTACCCTTGGGCAGTTATAATTGACCCAAGACTAAATAAATTGTGCCAAAAGAAAAATAAAACTAAATGTATATGCATATCATAAAAAACAACTCTAACTTTAATGCCTTTAATTTTAAAGCATGATGAGACATCTTCATGATATACTCCTATAAATAGTAAAAAAAAATTAAAGTAAAAAAAATTTCTTAAGAAATTTCTCGGCACTGAATACCTTTTCAGACATATTGCCCTTGAATGTTTCTGGAACATTATGCTACATGGTCATAAGACTCATGCAATTTGAACAACCCCTTCCTCAAAATCATTTTTTTTATAGTCCTTATTGGAACTTTTATCCATCAAAGCAGTAGGTTGTTCATGTCACCTACGGAGTGTGACCGGCACGTGAGGATTTGGATCCCCACGGAAGCCTCTGGTAACATAACTGACTAATATACATAAATAATCCAAATTTATTCAAAAGATCTCAAGTTCAACTAAAACTTCAATAATATGAAATTGTTCTCAAAACATAAATTTGCATAAAATCCATATTCTAGACCAAAGCCAAACATAACAAAACAATTAACAGAAGTTCTGAAAATATATCATGCATGTCCGGGGATCCTGCCTACACAATTTACTGGAGCACTACTAGACTGACATAATTGACAATAAGCTCCACTCCAAAGCGAAGCTCACCAAGGAAGTCAGAGCACAACTATCGAGGATCCTGTGGTACAACCAAATCAGAAATGTGATTCTGTAGGGAAAGGAAAAGAGAGGGGTGAGTTCATCAAAACTCAGTGAGCGAGCCTCCACTCACAACCCACACTGGACAATAACAAAATACATAACATATACATGCAACCGATGTGAAATATATTACATATATAATTACATATAAATTAACTGAATCTATGGCAATAACTAGTAGAGAAACATGAATTATTCTATACATAATTATCTGAGCTGAATAGCTAAATCTGAGCTAATGGCTAATCTGATGGGCACCTAACTAGGTCCCATAAATGGACACCTCACTAGGTTCCTTATTGTGGGTGAGCTAGTCCTCTAGCGGACCACTTGGTACCAAGGTTAACGATCAATCCTGCAGCCGTTAACTCGCTGATTTGTTTCTCACTAATTAATATAAAATAATTTACTCATAAACCAAATAAATATAAAAGCTCTGAATTCATATAATTCTAACAATTTGACTGTAGCATAACTGAGATTCTAAAATCATGCCCAAGGGATCACCAGCTTGTAGACATAGTGATTTCAGTAATCAATAGAATATGTATCTGACAATTGTTATGAATTATACTTTATTCAATACTTTCAATAAATCATATCTAATATTCTAAAATCTTCATAGGAAATACATAGTCTGAAAACATGATAATCAATATTTCTACTGTAAACATTAAACTAAGGTCTCACAATTTCATAAACTAGGAAAAAGATATTCTATAACACGCAAAGTATCAATTATGGTCTCATGAGTTTTCCTAAAATGATTAATTTTCATGATAACTATAAAAGTAATAATATTTCTAAAACAGACATAATTATAACAATATATTCTCTTGACATAAATCATTTTAAAATTTCATAAATAATTTATATAATATGGAAAAATATTAATAATGACCAAAAGTATGATTATGAGCTTAATCCCACTCACCGTTGGTAGTCGTGAGTGTGCCTCTACTAATAACTTTACTCTGAAGTATTGGAATGGTACAAATAACCAATCTCACAGATTAAAAGAAAGGAGCGTCACAACGTCCCAAGAAAGGATTAGCTAGGCTCACTGAAACTCGGCCATGAAGATCATGAGCTTGACAAGAGATGAGTTCGGCCAAGAAGAGGTTTGGTCTAGAGGAGGTGTGACTTAAAGGAGGTGTAAGCAAAACTTAGCAAAATGAAACTAAACATTTCTTACACATACACACTCCTACACTCATATATTTATACACAAATACAATAATCATGAATAATATTAGTGCTATTTGTCTACACTTAATAATAATAATAAATATTAATAATGCTTACTACACTTAGTAATTATAATGTTAAATAATAATAATGCTAACTACACTTAGTAATAATAATTATATTGCTAGCTACACTTAGTAATTATAATGTTAAATAATAATAATGGTAGGTACACTTAATAATAATAATGTTAATGCTAGCTACACTTAGTAATAATAATGTTAAATAATAATAATGCTAGGTACACTTAATAATAATAATTATAATGCTAGCTACACTTAGTAATTATAATGTTAAATAATAATAATGCTAGGTACACTTAATAATAATAATGCTAATGCTAGCTACACTTAGTAATATTAATTATTATTAATATTAGTGGCATATATCTAGACTTAATAATAGTAATAACTAATATTAATGCTAACCACACTTAGTTATTATAATGTTAAATAATATTAGTGTTGGGTGCACTTGATAATAATAATAATAATAATTCATAATAATTATAATTTCTTTATTTGGGATATCACAGTTCAATCCTTAGTGCACGCTCCAAATCTAGGTACCTAAGAACGATCATTACTGTTCTCTTTGCATTCTTTAAAGTTGTTCCCATTTAATATACGAATAGACTAATATTAATAGAAATAACATAAGCAGCTATAATATTAAAATTAGAACAAAATAACATACTCACATAAATTCAAACAAACTTAAATGATGGTAGGGCCCCTCACAAGATACCTAACACAACATTAATATTTAGTCTTTGGACAGAAATATCAACTTGTAAATGGTACTCTCAATGCAGTCATAAGTATTGATAGTGAATCCTGTCAAATAACAAGTCTATCTTTGGACCGACTTATTGCCCACATGAAACCTAATAACCATCACATACTCATGACCACAACTGTGCACATAATTCGGCCAGATATAGGCCTTCCTTTGGGCTGGTCAGTATCCGCATGAATTATCTATGTAGTAATCAAATGTTAATAATAAATCTTGTTAAACAATAAGCCTATATTTGGACCGACTTATCATTCACATGGAACCTAACAATCACCATTTATTGATTACCACAGGTGTGTACAAGCAATTCGACCAAATACTGATTTTCCTGTAGGCCAATCAATATTCGCAGGAATGATATGCTCACAATCATCCTTATGTTCCAAAATAAATTGACTTAGACAAGAGAGGCTACTTTGGCAGCATGTTGTTTCAGTCAATTTATTTCAAAACCCATAGAATTCTTACCAAAATTCTCTATGTAACAAGAATTGAAACATACATACGTTCTCAATACAATTATAATTAAAAAAAAAAAGTAATGTACTCCATAAAAATTATACATATGTAGTACTTCAAATATCAATAAGACAAATCCTTATTTGTAAATAAACAAATAACTTAATCTTTTACTTCACCCATCACTATGCCAAAAGAAAAGCCAAAAAAAGGTGTAATACACGTGCCAAACAAAAGTTATCTAGGTTTACTTTTTAGCCTAAATTGAAATCCAAAGATCAATAAAAGGGAAATCAATTATTTCTCAATTATTCAATCATGGACCGCTCTGATACCACTTGTTAGAAATCATGTTCTTTATAATCCCAAGATCATCTATGTTAGATCATCAAGAAAACGAATAAACTAATTGCGGAAGTGTACCTGAACATCCATAGGAATTAACTGGTGTTTGGACATGGGTTCTTGGCCTTTCAAATTGATACGCATTCTTCACAGACAGTGGCTGTCCCTTTTCTGATGATGGGATGCCATGAAAAGAGGCATGCGTATAACTTGGGGACCATAACCTTTTGTAACTCGATAAACCCTAGTTTCTAATTCAGCCTATCATAAAATTAGTAACTGGGTAATCATTGTATCTACACATAATAAGCCCACACTTAACGAGATGATTTAGGCCCATTAACTTATCATTATCATATCACTTTAATTTGGGTCGAACATTATAATAGCACACTATATACAAGTTCACATACAGATTCTTACATATATACCTATGTAGCACAGACACACCGCTTGGTTGTCGTGTCTACATGTTGGATATGTGTCCCTATCAGATCTTATATGATACACCAATGACACATCTTTGTATATATTCAATTTGAAATTTACCTTTTTTTTAATCCAACATAGAAAAACACAATATAAACAAGATTATAAAAAGGAAATTATACATAACATTTTGAGTTTACAAGAAAACAAGGTATAAGTGAAGGTCATAGAAATAATATTTTGAATAATGTATTATTTTCTTTAAATTTTTAGTTATATACATGTCGTGTCCATGTCCTTTAATTTTTCAACTTTGGTGTCTCTCATGTTCGTCTCGTGTCTATGTATGTGTCTATGCTTCATAAATACCTTATGAACTAGCAGTGAATGATAGGTGGAATGTACGTAGCGCACAATAGAACAAACGGAGGAAACTAGGTTGATGGCTGGTTGTAGACTACTACGTGGTGGTGAACACTGAGCAACAGAACCGTGTGTGGGAGGTGGACAATGAGTAGGGGGCAAGCAGTGGCAAGCGAAGAGTAGTACTAATTTGATATCAATATGTTATTTGAACATTTTTGGGCGTCTCATTTAATGTTCATCCTACCACGAGATGGTAGTCTTTACTTACTTTCACTCATTTATCTTAGTCAATAATAATATAGTAAGTGTTCAAATCAGACACACAAATTTTAGATATTACAATAATAACATTATTGAATTGATGTATATGGAGTAGTGAGTGGTGGTAGCCTAGTAGGAGAAAGGGTCAAGGGATAAAGAGCATATATATATATGAGAGGGGATTTTAGAATGAAGAGTAAATTAAAGTTTACTCTTTTGAAATTTGGAAAAATACTTTATGAAAATATTTGAAAAGTTAAAATTTCTTAGTATTTGTATTTAAACAAAGAATTGAACACAAAGTCAGTTGAAATTGAATTTTTTTTTGAAAAACAATTATTTTCTAAAAATACTTTATGCAAGTAAGCTCTTAGAGTTTTGCACAGTAATTATAACCCAATAAGTTTACAGTGAATCCTATTTGATGAAGAAGTACGCCCTATTATTTTATTTAATCTAACAACTCTTATTATTTTGATATGGTATAATTTTTCTCTTGTAGCAATGCACGTTCTATAACCCAATAACATTGGAAGTTGTTGCATAATTTTATATATAGTGATAGAAGTAATTGAATTTAATTGTGGTATTTGAAGTTATTCAAATACGTGTGTGGGTCTCAAGAAAGAAATCTAATACAATTGAGAGACAACCAAAGGAAGTTAGTAGCACACTCCTCTTTATATATTGTTGTATAGATGAAATGTGGAAAAAAGTAACTTTCTTTTATTTCATTTTGAAGTTAATAACCAAACTAACCTTTCATTTTTACTTTGTCCTACTTTGCTCACTGAATTGCATGTTGTTTGTCTTTTATTGTAGCTTCAAGGATCTTATATGCAAGTCTTATATTGCCTATTGCCTTTAAGGCTGAGTTTGTTTTCTATTTCAGGACAGAAATACAGTGACATTTTGTTTCTATATCATGTTTGGTGGTGGAGACGGAGTATGGGGATAGAAAAATTTTCTGTATTTCTATTCCTCCAAAAAGTGGAGACAGAACACAGAGACAGAAACCTCTGGTGGTGGTTAGATTGCCAGTTAACTGCCAGTAGCTGTCGATTAATGCCAGTCAACGCCGGTCAACGGTCAGTCAATGGAGACAGTTACCATGTCTTGTATTCCACAACCAAGTATGATATAGAGACCGTATTTTTCATGTCTTTGTCTCTACTACCTTTGTATTTCCTATACTAGCATAATAAACAAACGCTACTTAAGAGAACTTTTTAAGCCTATTAAAAATGAAACACGTTGGAAATGAGGCTGATGCCTGAAACCCTTCCTCTCCAATCTAGTATCAGATCTTGGGAAGAGCTGTTGCCACTCATATTTATCTATCGCCACTCACACTCACTCAATTTTTATTTAATTTGTCTATAATACCCTTTTATTCTCTTTTTATAGTTAAAATATTATTTATTCTTACCTTTAATTTTAATAAACCTCAGCATTATCAATTTTTAAAAAAATTTTGATATGCCGTTAGATTTGTTTTTGTGAATTTTTTTTTACTACGTATAAAATTTCAATTTTTGATCATGCTGTTATTATACATATTAAATTTAATTTATAATATTAAAATAAAAAAATATAATTATGTCTTAAAAATGATAACCCCACATGACCTATTTTTAGGATAACAATATTTTTTTATTTTTCTATTTTATACAATATATAATATTTTATCCTTTTTTATTCTGGTATTGTACATAAATACCATGAGAAATGTAAATAAATTATATATGTTAGATGTAAAACTATATATACATACTCAATATTCAACCATATAGTATGTTTACCTAATTTAGTCTAATATTAAATAAACATATTGTACAAATATTTGTCGTATTAATCTATTAATTTAAATTTATTTCTTAGAAATATATGGTAACAAAATACATATTAGGTATATATTAACAACTAAAACATGTTAGTTATACATTTAATCCCCTAAGTACATGTTTCTTAAAATGCATATGCGATCAATGACATTTAATCTAAATATCATTAGTTATATATTAATTTATATATCTCTTCATTATTTATATGTTTTTTCAATGTAAATAGATATGTGATCGATAGTTTATTGTTTTATTTTCTCAGTGTACATATTTAATCGAGTTATATATTTATTTTTAATATGGGGTTATTATTTTAAGATATAGTTATATTTTTATTTTAATGTGAGAAATTAAATTTAATACGTAATATGAAAGAATGAGCAAAAATTAATTTTTTTTACAAATTAAAAAAATCACAAACAAATGTAATAGCATATTGAAAAATATTTGGCAAAGTTGATAATAGGGAGATTTATTAAAATTAAAAATGATAACAAATAATATTTTAACTATCAAAGAGAATAAAAGAGCATTATAAGTAAACTAAACAAAAGTTGAATGAGTGGGAGTGACAATAGAAGAATGAGAGTGGCGATAAACAAATGGTAGTAGCAATAGCTGCTCCCTCAAACCTTTTATCCTCTATTAAGACCTTAACATTAACTACAATCTTCATTTCAATTTAATATTTCTTTAAATGGTTAATTTGTTACTAGTTAAATTTATTTAGAAGAGTAAGAAATTCATATGATTAAAGGTAATGTTTCATAAGTACAAATGACAACATAAATACTGACAAGATGACAATCTTTGATGTGAGAATTAAACTATGGAAAAGAGAGAATATATCACTAAAGTAATATGTCATACAACATATGTAACATACACTTAATATGACACAATCTTTACTTGGTTCGAATTTGATACTTGCTCTCCTCATAATAATATGTCCAAGTAACAAAAACCGACCTTAGCTCAGTTGGTAGAGCGGAGGACTGTAGTGGGACAATTTCCTAGTAGAAATCCTTAGGTCGCTGGTTCGAATCCGGCAGGTCGGAGGTGGTCTCGCATTTTTATAAAGAAAAATCTGCAAAAACACTTAAAATTATATTTTAATACCATTACTTATTTTTTATTGGGGAAAAAAAAAGAGAGGAGAAAGGCAGGTAGCAAGTACTCTTCTGGGAAGGCGAAGAAAATTTTAATTGTAGGGCTAATTTCGTGTGACTGTGAAGTTCAAATTCGATGGACGACATGGCTGCGTACTACTCACAGGCCCAACCCCTCACTTATCAATACTACCAGCATCCTCCTCCGCCGCCTCTCGTGGCGGTGGTGCCACCGCCACCGGGGGCGGCTCACCCGCAGTACGTGCCTCACCACCTCCACCACCACCAGCCGCCGCCGCAGCAACCAATGTTCGCCTCCTACGGGTCTCCGATTCCTCCTCCGCAATCTCCGGGCAACGAGGTTCGCACTCTGTTCATCGCTGGTCTCCCCGAAGACGTTAAGCCCCGCGAAATCTACAATCTCTTCCGCGAGTTCCCCGGTTACGAGTCCTCGCATCTTCGAAGCCCCACCAATTCGTCTCAGGTAATCGTGATTCTGCAAAACGTCTCTTTCTTTTATTATTTTTTTCAATTATTATTATTATTATTAATTTGTTAATTTGTTCATTGATTTTTGGTTGGTTGATGTGTTGTAACGTTGTGTTTGTTGTTTGGTGTGGTGTGGCAGCCATTTGCTTTTGCTGTGTTCGTGAATCAGCAGTCGGCAATCATGGCAATGCATGCTCTCAATGTAAGGATCTTGTGTATGCTAACATGATTGTTTTTTATGTGTTTGATGTTATGCTTAGTGGAATGAAATACTAAGATCGGTTATTTAGTTTGATATATGAGCATAGAAGGTTTTGATTTGTTGTGGTTTTGCTAAGTGCTCTTGGCTTCAATTGGTTTTGTTTGCAGGGGATGGTCTTTGATCTTGAAAAGGGGTCAACTCTTTATATTGATCTGGCGAAATCCAATTCTAGAGCTAAGCGCATGAGGATAGGTACATGTCTTCTTAGCCATTTAGAAAAAATAACATAAAATAAAAGTAAAGATTATTTTCAATCCTAACATATTAAAGTTGACATCAGTTTAGTCTTGAAACTATTATTGACATCAATTCAGCCCGAACACTTCACATTTTGACATCAATTTCATCTTTTTTGTCAAAATCATCAGCAACTTCTATTATAATTCATCTTAGTCGGCACATTAGTCTTCACCTCTTCAACTTGAGATTACTGATAAATTGTATTGGAAATTACTAATAATTTCAACAGAAGGGTGAAATTGATGTCAAAATTCAAAATGTTTGGACCAAAATGATGTCAAAATATTTTTGAGGACCAAACTGATGTCAACTTCTATATGTTAGGACTGAGAAAGACATTTATTAAAAAAGATTATAATCAAAGTGTTCAAGAGAGTGATTTTGACCGAAATGCTATTGTGTGTGCGAGCATGAGTTAAATAATCTGAAACCAAGCACACTGTAGGCTTTTTACATGATGATTTTTTTCGCCCTTCTCTTAAAACAAACTCTATAATCTCATTTATATTTCAAGTACTTGCAATTAAATTTTATAGATTGGTTGGTCTTGACAAGCAGATGATGAGAGAGCTGGCTCAGATAAGAAAGCTAGAGGATCATGGGGCACTCCAGATTCTGGTAGGATGATGTTGGTAGATTGTTTTAGTGTACAAGATGTTCTCTATGTATGTGGCTTGTGTGAACAATTTTTTTTCAGTTTAATATTGTGGCATGCTTATGTGCAATTCAATGTCTAATCTCTTACTTGGAGACCAGTTAACTACTGACCACACGAAGGACACTTTTACCTATGAGCTCACTTTGCACATGTTTTGCACTCTTCGGCACTAGCAGGTGTTGGCAGCATTCACATGCCTGGAATGGGTAATTCTGCTTTCAACACGAACACGATTGGTTATCCATCTGCACAAAGGTCATCTGCACTACTTGATCACAGCTTTATTATGTGGAAGTGATTGCTTCATATTTGGAAAAGGCACAGTTTTTAATTTGGAACTTTATTCTAGCTTCAGTTGGGGAACTCTATGGTAGAAGAAAATTACTAATGTGTTTATGGAGTACCATAGATTTTCTTTTCGGAGTTGTTGCCTTTGCATCTCATGCTATCTTATCTGCTTATTTATTTATTTGTTTTCTGTAACAGCCGTGGGAATGCTGATGGGAATGCTGTGAACGATGGTCTATTTTCAAATCTGGTTAGTGTCATAAAGTACTCGATTAATCTATTTTTGACATCACCTTGAATTCCTTTTACACAATTATGTGCTTCAAATAGTTACATCTTTCTGTGGTAATCACACTCAACTATTTGCTGTGTCCTTAAAATGCATTCAAAAGCTTCTTTTGCCCCTCTCTCTAGTTGGTGTGGAAGAGAAAAGGCTCTTCAAAAGTGAGATTGCACCCCCCCCCCCTTCTTTTTATTGATTTTATGTATTTACATTGATGTGGGTGAGCCTTGGCACAATGATAAGGTTGTTGCCTTGTGGCCTAAAAGTCTTCATGAGTTCTACCCTTCCCCAACTCTATTAGGCAAGAATCTCGTGCACTGGACTGTCATTTTTTAATAATTATATTGATCTAAGATAATAATAGAGAGAACATTATGATTTCTCCCATAGAACTATTAATTGACTCGTATTATGTAAAGCACCCGTTTTCAATAGTGAGACAAATAGTAATGTTCTATTGTTGTTGCTAGTATTCGCATGATCATTTCATTATTCCCCTTGTTTTTTTCAACCAATCTGATTCTCTACTTGACTACTAAGTATTAGAATAGGCCTTAGGGATGTGATCAGAGGAGGAATATGATCTTGTTTGGGCAGGGTGACAGTAAAACTGACGTGTAGGCCGAGTATCTATTGTAGGTTTCATTTCAACAGGCCCAAAAGGGGGATGCCACTTGAGCTATGCTCTTGAGTGGAAACATTGTTTTATTCCAAGTTTCCAACACTTAATAAGCTTCTTTTATCAGACTGTATAGGAACTTGTTTTTAAATTGTATATCATTTATGTATACTTCAGGCCCTTTAGTTCCCTTTAGTTCACTGATTAGGCTGTTCAGCAGTATCATGCTCTACATGATACCATGTTTTTCTGAAGAACACTGGATAGTTGTCTTTTCTTCATCCCCATCATGCATCCGACCCCATCTGTTTGCTGTTAGGAAAATGTGGAGTTGGTTCAATTTTACTTTGAAGCATCGACACCATTTAGGTGCTATGTCTATGTGTTAGACATGTTCATCTTAGATTTTGTATGACATACTGATGACACATGTTTGTATATACACTTTTTTCTTACATAAAAAACACAACATAAACCAGGTTATTAAAAGGAAATAATACATTACTTTAGAGTTTATATTGATTTTTTAAATAATTTCTAATATTGAATAAAAAAAATAAAGAATAAGTTATGCTTATACAAATGATATTATGAATTTTGAATAATTTTCTTTAAATTTAGTTATATATATGCCGTGTGCATGTAAAGGGAGAGCCTCGACTCAATGATAAGGTTGTTGTTTTGTGACCTCCAAGTTCAAATCTTGGAAACAGCCTCTCTGCAAAGCGGGGGTAAGGCTGCATACATCTACCCTCTCCAGATCCCACCAGGTGGGAGTCTCGTGCACTGAGCTGCCCTTTATGTTGTGTTTGTTTCCTATATTTTTTTAATTTTGGTGTGTCCCTTGTGTTTGTGTCGTGTAATGTCCTGTGTCAATATTTGTGGATCATAGTTCTTACTTGATGCTTATGTCAGCATGTTTCTTATGTTTCAATGTTGTCTAATCACGTCTTTGCTTTGTGTCCTATGTTTTATCTCTTATCTTTATGTTTACAGAAGAAGTGTTCAACTCCTTACGTCCCACAAAATTCGATCCCATGTGCAACACTATTTGTGGCTAATCTAGGGCCGTCTTGTAATGAGCAAGAACTAACGCAAGTGTTTTCCATGTCAGTGTATATTTATCATATGAAGTATCTTTGTATATTTGAAGCCTGCAGAAGCTGAACGTGATTTTATTTTATCTATACCTTATGTCAGATGCCCTGGATTTTTGAAACTGAAGATGCAGAGCACATATGGGGCTCCAGTTGCATTTGTTGATTTCCAGGTTATTTTCTGTTGTTGCCTGTTAACTTTGCACATATTTTACAGCTTAATAAATGGGAGCATTTTATAACTCCGCATGTTCCTTCCTGTTTCACCTTTCTATTGTGGATTCCTTAGGTCTTCTCTTTTGTGTGCGTTTTTAAAAAAGGGGTTTAAATTTTCCATTGAAAAGTGTGAATTTTAAATTTCCAAAGTGTGGGGTTTATTACAAAGTTGGCTTATTTTGAAATCCTTAAAGAGCACTGGTTAGAAAAACCCTTCTCTTTCAATATGCAGGATGTTGCTGGCTCAACTGAGGCTCTAAACAATTTGCAAGGCACCATTCTTCATTCCTCACCAGCTGGTGAAGGAATGCGTTTAGAGTATCCTTTTTGGCTGCCTGCATTTTCTTTCTGAACTTTGTCTGTGTGTATGTGTGGAATCTCATTAATTATCAATGTTTGGTTGCTTAATAAGAACTTCAGATATGCTAAATCGCGGATGGGTATGCGCAAGAAGCGAAAGTAAGTTTCATACTGGAAAACAGATGAAAAAAGAAAAAAAAAAAAAATATGTGAGAATGGCTCGTTACTCGCGAGAAGCACTTTGTATTTGGCCTGCGGTATTAGTAACTGGTATTTTTCGGGATACACACGAGAACGGAAGCTAGCTGGAACGCTACCACCGTTATCTATCCTAAACTTGCTGAACTTCATCGTCGGTTTCTTAGAAAACATTGGTAGTAGGGCAGGGTTTAAATGTTCGTGTTTGTCGTAGTGTGTGTTTGGATTGGTGTTCCAACCGTTCGAGTACGTTCGAAGCGTGGAAATCTGTGTCATGTGTTCGGATATTTTGTAACAAAATCAATTAAGTTCAAATTTGATTTTACATGTACTTGCGGTGAGTAAGAAAAATGACTATGTGTACCAACAATTTTTTTTTATATATAAAACTTGATGTTATATTATTATTTTAATATTATTTGATTAGATAAGATTAAAAATAGTTAAATTATTAAAATTATGTATTTAAAGATAATTTTATTGTATGATCCTTTCATAAACGGATATTAATTAAAAAATAAATTGTTTTTCATCAATTTATTTATGATTATGTTTTTGAATTAAATTTTCTTAATTAAACATTTTAAATTAACTAATATCTTTTTTATAATTAAATATATAAAACTGATTTTATTCATGTTATCAGGACATTTAGTTTATTGAAAATATATTTAAAAACAATTTTATTGTGTAATCCTTTCATAAACGGAAATTAATTAAAAAATAAATTTTTTTTCATCAATTTATTTATGATTAATTTTTTGAATTAAATATTCTTAATTGAACACTTTAAATTAACTAATATCATTTTTATAATTCAATATGTAAAACTGATTTTATTCACATTACCGAACATTTATTACATTAAAAATTGTATTTGGTTAAATATTTTTAAATATAAATTATATTAATGTTAACTCATGCAAATATCAATTAAAAGATATTTGTAATAATTAATAGTTGCATATTCATAGAGTTCCCATGTATTTTATCCACTTTAACTTTGTATGAATTGAACTTTTTAATTTTGGTTTGATGTACTAATAGTCTTGCGGTTTATCTTAAGTTTTTATTTGGAAAATAATTTTTTTAAAAGTTATCTTTTATTTGAGAATTTTAAGAAAGTATTTATTTTTATAATGAGAAAGTATTAAATATTTTTAAAAATTCATCCCTATCCACTTTAGTGTTGTGAGGGAAAATATGTGAGATTCAAGAGAGAGAGAGAGAGAGAGAGAGAGAGAGAGAGAGAGAGAATAGCTAGCAAATAAAAAAGAAAGGGCAATCTAGTCATACTCATGTCAATTTAATGATCTCTCAATTTTTGTGAAATATTTAAATGACATTTAAAATTTGACGGAAAGATTATTCATATTTTTATTTTCTCTTTCAAACTTTTGATTGTGAAAGAAGCTACTTAAGATTCATGACTCATTATGTCCAAGTATTGAAAAAAACTTTTATAATATAGAGTTTTTAAACTTTTGTAGAACGTAATTGTTTCTTTGACAAAAAAGGTAAGCAACCTTTTTAAATTTATTGTTTTAAAATTTGTATACATATGTCAATTTTTTTAAAAGATAAAATCAAGCAAGCTGAGTCAAGAATTCTAGTGGTGAGCACTCGGTCTTTCCCCGCCTATTTATTAGTCAACGACCGAAATCAAAATTCTCTTTAAATTTATGATAAGAGTGATATTTGGCATACAATTAAATTCTATAATAAATATACATCATACACTTTATTATTATTGGATTTGATGAATGAGTAGGATAGGTGAGAATCGCATATCACATCCAATGATGATAAGGTACATGCTGAATATTTGATATGTAATTTAGTTATATACTAAATATTATTGTTAGGATAAACCCGATTAAGCTTCTACGATCTTTGGGGTTGATACAAAATTCTATGAAAATAGCTTATTCCAATAATCCATCACAGCCGACTTTATCTGGAAATATTTGTTCCATCGTTGGCTTTAGGGGAAATATCTGTTCAATTGTAGGTTTTTCTCCAGAGAATATCCTCATCTAGCTAGGACAATGATAATTTGTGTTATGAGGATGCTGGCCATTGATGTTGAAATGTGCTTTTGGTATTGATAAAGGGGTGGCTAGTGATGAATAACGAGAAAGTCTTTGGAGTGAAAGCAGGTGTTGTGGTTATCCGCGTATCTTGTTGGTATGATTACTATTATCAATCAATCAATAAACGGGACTTATTAGTCTATTACTCAACTAGAAATAGGATTTTTATTTTTGTGTTTGAACATTGAAGCTCTTCTCGCTTGGATTGAACGGGTACTATCTTGAGCTCACGTACTAAACAATCGATAAAAAGGGTAGAATTTGTTAGAAAATTTACAAATATTTTGTTTACTAGTCTTGTTGATGAGTTTAGATAAATAAAAATTCCTTTTGACCAAAAACATAAATAAATAAAAAATTACTAATTTTTTTTATCATGATTGATCGAATACATATTTGACATAATTAATTTGGTCGATCGATAATTAACTTATGACACATTTGGTGAACAGCTAATGTTGAAAAAGAACGAGGAATCTCTTTCTCTCTTTTAGTTATTTCAAGGATCCAAAGATCATAAATAAATTATTTTAAACTAAAAAAAGAATAAATATCTTTTTTAGCCCTAACATTTAAAAGTTGACATCAATTGGTCCTACATTTTGAATTTTGACATCAATTTAAAATTGTGACAAAACTCTCAAACTAATTCATCTTAAATTTTATAGGACAAATTGGTTCCAAAAAAATACCTAAAAAAGTCTCAGTCAATTAAAAGCTTTAAAAAAATTGATCCCTCTATAAAAAAAAAAGAAGGACAAATTAGCCTATCAAGAATCACGAAAAATGCATCAAATTAATTTGTCCGATATTTTTTAATGATAAAGAGTTTTTTGAGTATTTTTTTTAGAAGAATTAATGTCCAATTTTTCCTCTAAAGGGGTGAATTTGTTTGACGTAAAATTTAAGAAAGATCAATTTATGGATTTTGTCTAAAATTACTAAATGAATTGTAACATAAGTTAATAATTTTGATAAAAGGATTGATATCAAAATTCAAAATATTTGAATTAGATTGATGTGAAAAACTTATTATGGATCAAACTAATGTTAACTTTAAAATGTTAGGACAAGATGACATTTACTCAAAAGAAAAAAAATCCAAAAACACGTATTTTATTTATTTAGGTTTCGGTACTAGAAAGGTTGGAAGTGAATCAAACTAACTCATATGTTATGCTTCAATCAATTTGTTAATAGCTCAATAAATAGGGCTTATTAGTCTATTAGTTAAATTTATAATATAAGGGTTTGAGCTTATTTGTTACATAAGTTACCATCATTATATATATATAATGATTCAAGTGAAATACGTGGTTAATTATAAAAGTCCGAGGAATAAATATGAGTTATTGGATCTTATATAAATTATCAAGATTAAAATATAAAGTCACGTAATATTTTTAAATGATCACATGATTAAAAAATTATCATTAATAACTTTTAATCTTGAACATCCATGTGTAGTTATATGACCCAAATTTACTCTTCTCACTCTCATAACAAATTACTCCTCTCACTAGAGTCATCCCCTTATATATATAAGGTAGAGATTTATTTACACCATGTGTAAGTGTTGCACGTTTACATCCTTCAATAACTCTTCATAGAAATTATGACTATTGAATTATGTAATATTATATTGACGATCAATCATGTTATATTTCAAAAAAAGTGTACAACTACAAACATATATTCTAATAATTGATATTTACTTGTATTTTCAAAAATATATTATTCATCAAAATAAAATGGTACGATGAAATATTAAATCATTTTCACTCTATATGAAATTTAATATATTTAATCTACTAGGTAAAAACTTTGAATTTAACGGTTGAATTAATAAAATTTTATACTTATAAAAAGTTATTGAAGGATACAAGTGTATCAAAGCTCATATATATATATATATTGTTACATATGTTGTTGTTATGATTAATATCATATCTTTATGACTAAATATCGTAGTTTATTACGTTCGTAAGATTTAATTTGTTTTTAACTTGAGATATCTCATCTAGTTTGATATGCTCTTAAGTTAGCTTAAGTTTGATGAGCTTTTAGTGAGTTAAGCTCATAAAAAATATAGGTTCACTTTAAATCGAGCTTACATTCAAATATAGTTTATTATTAATGAGCATAATTTGAGTCTTAACAAGCTTGATTCACTTTCACCTTTACTACTAGTGAAGCAATCTTTTTTAAACACCTAGTTGAGTGGTTAACGAGTATTTAATATTGGTACTAGTGTTTTGCAAGTTACTAAATACTAGTGGAATTTAATATTAATATACCATCAACTAAAATAATGAAAAAAAAGCACTTTACGCAAATATTCAATTATTACATGTTGTTATATAAGTAAAAGTGATTGACTCTATCATCAATTAACATAAAAGTTCAAGTAAATAACACAAGTCACTACTGAGTTTGATTAAATTGCACTTCATCCCATTCTTCAAAGATGATTTATGCTATTTATCCTAAAAGTCATATGAATAGAAATATTTAATTAATTGACTGTATAGAATTTTTATTTTTACACTCATAGTATATCAAAATCAATTTTGTATTAATATATATGTTAATTTAAACGACTTATGCCGTGGACTCTTTCATACTTTTTGAATCATTAAATTGCATTTGACATATTTCTTCAAAACCGCCAAAGTTTAAATACCTAACTATATATAGCGCGTTGTACAGTTGACTATGTGAACTGGGGACAATCACTTAGAAGTCTATTTAATTTATTAATCCTTAATTTTATATATTAAATATTATTTATTATTTATTTATATATTTTATATGTTAATAATTTAAACTTGTTATATTATATATTATTTATTTAAAATATTCATTTGCTATTAAATATTTATTATTTATCAATTATATTTATTTTTATTTTTGTTATATATAACTAAATTGATATCATATATTATTTGCATTTATTTATGATAAAATAAGTTTATTAAAAAAATTTTTATAATTTTATTTTATTATGATTTATATTAGAATTAATTTATTTTAATAAAATATTGAAAAAATAAAAGTAACTTTATGCGTTAAAAATTAGTCAGGCCTAATCCGATCTCACCATACTATATTAAGTTATACAATACTTTGATATATAAGGGGATTATGACATATAAATTTATATAATATGTTAGTTGCATCAAATAATGACTAAGGATTTAACATAAAATATTAGTTTATATTATCATACCTAATACACCATATATTTATTAGTGTTTATGATATTTATGATATTTTCTTCACCGATATGTTTATTCTTTTTCAAAGTTGTTATAGTGATGTAATACTTAGTGACAGCGTTTTAATTTTTGAATTAACTAAAGTCTCGTTCCTGCTTTAATTTTGCGTATGCTTTTGAAACTCCAAAACCTTATCCGATTCGTTCCAAGTAGAAAGATTTGCTTCAGGCTGCAGCTAGCAAATGTTGCATAGCATAGATTGTGAAGCTCCAAGGAACAAGGAAATGGCAGGGCATATTCAGGACACTGAAGGATTGCTTTCCATCTTTCTTTCGCAACTTACACCATTGAATAGCTTTTTCTTGGTGTAATTTTTTTACAAAATCCACCATTAAACTATAAGTTTATATCGTATAAATCAAGTTTATAAAATTTTAAATTAATCAAACATCGTTTGACATGATTTTTATATATATCCAAATCAACGTAATATATATACTTAAAATGAATAAAAATAAGAGTTACATGATTGTATTGCTATTGCTATTCAATTTTTATGAAATTTAACACAAATAATTTTTGTGATAAATAATTGTAATTCAACCGTTGAATCGATAAAAAAATAATTTCATTGAAAATAATGAGTAGTGTAACTATGCTTAAAGTTATATCGGTATAACTTAAATCTAAGTATGTGTGTATATATATATCTGCTACAGTTACACTTCTGATTGTTTTATGAGAAATCTTAGATGATCCTATTGGTATGTCTGAAATTTTTCTAATTAAAAATTTTGCTCACATATATTAAATGGTCATTAAATATTTTATAAATTACGACTTATATAATTGTGAACAAAATTTTGAATTAAAAGCATATAACAACCCTCGTGTTTTCTTTTTCTTTTATTAATTGGTCATGCACCTAGTCTAGGAAAAAGAGTAGAAAGGATAGTATAAAAGATCAACGGTATTAATTACAACCTTCTTACAATCTGCTTAGAGGGATGTTTGGAAAGGAAAGTATAAAAAAAAAAAAAAGGGAAAGGAGGAGCATTTACCCCCTTCTCCTTGCTTATTTGATTTGAAAGATTAGTGTGAAAATAAACCGATAATTTATTAGTTATGTTTGAAAGGTACATTGTGAAAAAAATGAAACAAAATATTTATAACTATTACCTTTTCAAATTTTTAATTCCCCACATTTCACACCAATTTTGAAGATGAAACTAATTGATTTTTAAGAGGAAAGGAGGGGAAATTTTTTTATTGAATATGTTTTTCGTCTTACATTATTGAACTTAGAAACTAGAGAAGAATTTTCTTTCTCCATCATTCTCCTTCCTTGTTCCTATTATTTATCACCCAAAACACATTGTTATGTTGAACTAAGTAACAAAGAAAACATTTTAGGTGTTTCTAAGAATAAAAAACTTACTTTGTTTAATTTGTAATTTAATATTTAATTTTATAAGTCACTATTTTTCCTATTTCATTATGTTCTCAAAGAAATAATTAAGATGTCCAATTATGAACAAAACAAAGATTTTCTTTTAACTTATATCACACGATATTTTTTCAGTAACAAAATGCTGCTCACGGTGCAAACCATAAAAGGCTGCTTAGTTCGATTCATTACTTAGCTAGAAATATTATTTGTACTTATGGGTGTGAGATACCGTGTCAAATCACATATCATTTACTATTTAACGAGATGTAAATATTATTCAAGTAGAATTCACACCCTATTTAATAGTAGATAAAATGTAAATCGATATAGCATCCCATACCTAATGAGTACATTCACCATTTCTCTTACTTGACCGCCCACATGGAAAGCCAAACCAAACCTCGTTCGTTAGAAACATCGGAGTAACTTCCAATGTACTAATGGTCTCATGGATCATTATCAATATAATTACTACAATTTTATTTTAAAGGAAAAGGAAAAGTCAACCACAACAACGTTCATTAATTTCACCTTACCCAATTCACCTACATTTGACCTTTCCTTCAATCATGGAACGAGTGCATTAACCTGCCCTAGATCTATGTGTCCACTGTCCAGCAAACAAGCAAATTCTGACACCAGTGTAAGTGATGCTCACGCTCGCTCGGTCATTATTTTTCTTGTGAATTCATTATGACTTCATAATCACTTCCAACGTTTCCCTGCACGTCTACAATCACTTCCCACTGCGTGGTCGTTATGCTAATCCACGCTTTAGTCCATGTGCTCTCGAAGGTGCATGCATGTACACACAGTAGCACTCCAGTAATTGCCTATTTTTTCCTCTGAAAGATTGAAAAAGTCAAGACACGCCTCCGGTAGTTAGTAGTAGTACTAGATAGCTACTATCACGTCTAGCTTTCTCTTTAAAACAATAGAGTTATGTATAACAAATCATGAAACATAATTCTTTTTTTCCAAATTACTCTCTCCCTTAAAAAATATTTATTAAATATAGATAAATATAAATATTAAAAAAATAATAAATGATATGATAATAGAGTATTTTTATATAAAATTATGGTGTATAGGCTAATATACCCCTATAAATTCTCCAACAAACTTTTTAAATATGTATCCTAATGATTATTAATTATGATAATTAATACAAGGGTTACTATTGAAACCAAAAAAATTATAGTTTAATGGAATATAAAATTGACATATATTTTAAAAGGTAATTTTGTCTAAAAGTGAATAATTTTTTTTGAAAGGGAGAGAGTATGTCATATGTATTTCTTAAGTTCTCCGGCATCAAAGTTTATTTTTAAAAGATAATTTCATCAAAAAATTAAAAGAGATAAATAGAAAATGTAATATTCTGATGTTCCAACTAAACAATAATCATGTTCTAGAAAGAGTGCATATATTTTGATTTTTAAAAGCTATGTGTAATATCAATTTAATTTTGACATCAAATGAAATCATGAAAACTAATACTCTTTTATTTTCACTTTATTTTTTCAAAAACATAAAAAAAATATAGATTAATAAAATAATAGATATGTCTTGATAATAGTAAAAAGATGTTTGGGTGAACCATACTATTCCCATTAAAATATAAATTTATATGATTATATTATTTTTGAAAAGTAAATATAATTAATTGCATTAAAGGAGCGCTGGAAATAAAAAAAAAAACTTAATGCTTTTTTATAAAAGAAATAGACAGGTGTTTTACGGAAAAAAAAGGACAGAATAAAGTAAAAAGGAAGGACTATATGATATCACATTAGCCATTAAAATTTGTTTGACATTAAATAAATTCTGAAAAAATAAAATGTGACACCATTTTAGACAATTGAAAAAAATAGACAATGCAATTTAACTATCTCTGTTGTTATATATAAAACCATTTATATACCTTGAACCTTTAGCTTATATATAAATTAAATTTTGGGATAGACCATTTGTAACATAATAAATTGTTCATGCTTCAAGCTTCAAGTAAAGAAAAAAAGGAAAAAAAGACATTCATGTCAGAAGATGTGTTAGATATGAAACTATTTGTGTCTTTAATCATTGAATAGTGATATTATAAACTCGGATTTATGTGTGCCTTGACACATGACAACATCTTAATGATTATTTTTTAAAGTAATTATATATTATAATATTAAATTATATTTTGAATGATTGATATGTCATCACGTATAGGGTTCATTATAAAGCTTTAGTTTAAATTTTGGAAATAGATGATTGTAAAAAAATTTCATAAATTAATATATTATCACATTTGACCTTTCTAATTCTTTTTAGAATTTAATTTTAATATACTAAAAATATAAATTATTTTTATAGTTCTTCAATTTATATGATATTTTAAGTTGTGGATGAGACTCAACTGACGCTATAATTGAATGATAATATAAAAAAAAATTATGCTATTTTAGTATTTAACATCAACATACTTTCATTTCCAAAAATCTTTTACCATTATAAAAAAAAGGCATCAACATACTTTCAATAACTGAATTAACGTGACACAAATTTTTAAGACTTACATTACATACTTACCGTATCAATAAAGCAGATATGTCTTTGTACTTTTTGCACCGCTTGTCAACCCTTTATATACCTTTAGTTCTTTACTATGAACAGCGCTGATATATATATATATATATATATATATAGGGTTTTGCATCTAAATTGGCTTGGAGTATTTTAGGAAAAAAAATTTTTATGCCTAATTACATTTTATATTTTTATATATTTTTGTTTTTAATCTTACTATCCTTATCTCATCACCCAGTTTCCCATTCAATCATTGATAGTATCATAATAACGTTAATTACCAATTCTCCAAAATGTCGTGTTATGTACACAAAAGCTTGCTTAAAGCGTACAGCCAAAGTCCTGAAGTTACATGTTTGCTTTTGCAATTTTTTTCCCTTCTTATTCTAGGAAAACAAAAAGGTGAAGGAAAGGTTGCCCTTTTTTTTGTTATGTTGCGTTCTTATCTACAAAATACAATCAACGAGGATAGGATACATTGCTATGGTCGCGAGGAAATTATTAATAAAATAATCCAGTGAGGAGATGATATTAACAACAAAACAGCTTCCAGTTCCCGTCAATATCATAGTAAAATAATGGTAAACTGCTTATTCTTCCTCTGCTTATCATGCTAAATTGTAGTTTCAGTTAAGTCGTTCAACAATTAACGTTTTCTCTTTTTTTTTAAAAAAATATTTTTCTTTTGAAGAACGGACCATAATTCGGTGGAATAAATTCTCTGGTTTTGGTGGAATCACATAGTCGCGACATGTTTTCGGCAAATCCAAGTGAAGAGAGACACACATCGGCAAATTACAATTTAATTAAATTTAAAAATACAGGAACGAATTTTACTTCGCACAATAATAAGATTTCGTCAATAATTAAAGAGCAAATAAACAAATTATTAATAGGCAATTAAGCCGCCCCTTAATATGATTAGCAGGGCACCCAACTTTACTCCGTGGGCCAATGGGATTGTGATATTCCAGAAACACCCCTAGCCATGTGCATGGCAACAGAAGTATTGGAAGGAGAAAATGGGACACGAAGTGCTCTCGTTATTGCGTGGAGGGAAAGTCAATTGCTAACGGTATCTATCCACCGACCACCGACCTACCCCTCTGCCCACTCAGAATTATTATAAAAATATGCAGATAATAATGAAAATGAAACAAAATGTTATCTATACCTATTAAAGATTCTTTTTCTCACTCTCCTGATTAATGCCCTTTGAATTCCTTTCATTTCACTAGCCCGCAAACGACACCAACCAACCCACACACCATTGCCGCTCACCATCATACACCAGATATTACATCTTATTATTATTATTATTATTGTGGCACTAATAAACAACTTGTAATTGTCTAATAGGAGCTAGCATGCCTTACGCGAATGTCTCAATTAATTTTTTAAATAGAGATATTTGCTTCTCTTCACAAATCTATATACATCGACAATAAGATATGATCATGCAATTATAAAAATACATTGGACCGTAAGTTTCTAATAATACTCATTGACGAGCTAGAAATATGAAAAGCAATCTATCATTAAGTATTCTTATTATGATTAGAACCTTTTGTTACTTTTTTAACATAGTACAACACAAATAAGAGCTCAACATTTTTTTTTTGTTTGAAAAATACGTATTTCCGTTTATAAATTTCAAGGATTTAATCTTTTAAAAATTTCATTTCAATCCATCGAAAACAATTTTACCCATTAAAATTTTACCAAAATAAAAAAATTTCTTGGCAATTGCAATAATAGATAATTATTTTTTTAAAAAAGATAATTATTGCTTATAATTTGTTACTTTAATTTGGTGGAATTTTATTAATTCATTCCACATCATCAATATAGTGTCTGTTTGGTTTGCACTTTTAAGACATCAAAAATATTTTTAAAAGAATGAAAATGAGATTCTACGATAACTAACTCGTTTGTTAAGCTTTTTATTGTACCAAAAGTGATTTTAAAATAATTAAAAATACTCGAGAAAAGTATTATTGAAGATATTTTCATTATAAGAAAATCATTTTTAAGATAAAATTCAACTATTATTCTCACAATAATAACTAAAAATAATTTTATTTTATCTTATCAAAATAAAAATCATTCTCTTAAACTTACTTTTGATATATTCAAACTAAATATAAATTAATTTTTTTAAAAATAATTTTATTAGAAAATAAACCAAATGAATCCATAATAAATCAATTTTTTTTAGGAAAATATCTGCGTAGAGAATTATTGATAAAAATAAAACTATGTTTTTGTCCGTGACGTGCACAAGCTGGTTACTGTTATGAAGGGTCGGTTCAGGATTAGACCTCTCATAAATATCAAACGAGTAAAAGTAAAGGAATTAATTAATGAATTTAATTTTAATATATTATTAATATAAAAAAATTTATAATATTATTTAATTATTTTTTGATATTATTTTTTACATAATAGAGATAAAATTAATTATATTTATTAATATTATAATATTTAATAGAAAAATTGTGTAAAAAAAATTTATACTACCAATATATTAAAATTAAATACATAATTAATATATAAGCATAACGAGAATAAGGTATTGGTTATTTTGTTGGAATAAGGCAAAATAAAAAAAGGATGAGAGAGAGAGAGAGGGGGAGGAAAAAACAAAAGCAGAAACGAGTGATAGTGATTTTGTCGGTGAATTATAATTAAGAATAAAAAAGAAAATAGAAAAAGGCAGTGAATATTATTAATGTTGTAGTTATTGATTCGGTATAAAAGAAAAGAGAGGAAAAACCGACGTGTAGGCTCACCAGATGACAAGCTTAGTGGGCAAAGTCCCATGACTGAATGAATGAATCAATAACCCCTTTGTGCTTAGAGGCTTATGCTCGCCTCTCTCTCTCTCTCTCTCCAACACCGAAAAGGTGCCCATAACACAAACCCCTTCTTGAGCTGTTTAGCTACCGTGTCTTGTACTCGTTAGATTTTTCAATTTCACGAAGATTCACTCTCTCTCTCTCTCTCTCTGATTTGACACCCCCCCACATAACAAACAGAGAGATATAAACATAAAAAAAAAAGAGACAGAGAAAGAGAGACAGCTACCAGATGGAGGGTGAAGGAGAAAGAGGAACAAGGAAGAGAGGGGTTGCGGTGGAGGGTGGTGGTGGCGGCGGTGGAGAGAGAAGGTACAAAGGAATAAGGATGAGGAAGTGGGGAAAATGGGTCGCTGAGATAAGGGAACCAAACAAGCGTTCAAGGATTTGGCTAGGTTCGTATTCAACCCCAATCGCCGCCGCAAGGGCCTACGACACCGCCGTCTTCTACCTCCGTGGGCCCTCCGCCCGCCTCAACTTCCCTGAGCTCCTCCCCAGAGAGCCGCCCTCACTCCTCGGCGGACCATGCGACATGTCCGCCGCTTCCATAAGGAAGAAGGCCACCGAGGTCGGCGCAAGAGTCGATGCGTTAGAGGCAACCCTCTACCACCACCACCACCATCACGTGGCGGCGCCGCCGCGGGAGCTCATGTCGGGTGGTGGCGGTAACGGTATTGCGGAGGGGGTTGATTTGAACAAGGTGCCCGAACCCGAGAGTCCG
This sequence comes from Dalbergia cultrata, assembly GCA_031216105.1. NCBI lineage: Eukaryota > Viridiplantae > Streptophyta > Magnoliopsida > Fabales > Fabaceae > Dalbergia > Dalbergia cultrata. The sequence goes on along the minus strand of CM062344.1, from coordinate 7,663,270 downwards.
GATTGTGAGTGGGACATGAATTGAAAGGAAAAAAAAAAGGGGAAAGAAAAAGAAACACACGGTGCTATGCTGTCTCTTTGTTGTTCCATGTTATGGGGGAGGGGTGGTGGATGCTAACGTGCGCCATGGAGGTTCTGCGACGGCTGAGGCAAAGTTGATGATGTTTGTTGATGAGGCCTTTCGGGTGTGGATTAGTCTACTCTTCTCTTTTCCACCTTCTTCCTCCTTTCAATTTCTCTTTGGTAGTTTTTATTTTTTTTCTCTCTCTCGTTTCCTTCTGATTTTACAAAGAAATTTTGGCGTTGTATAAATGTTTAATGTAAATTAATTAGTCATTAGCCCTTCTTTTCTTCCTAATCTTATTCTTAGTTCTTTATCTCTCTGATACTGACTGTTTTTTTGTGTGTTCAATTTCCTAGCTTCATCTTTTAGGGCTTGGTGAAGAAGAGACAGTTGTTTAGTTTCTTTGCTTCTGTTCTGTCCTTTTTTGTCTTGATTTTTTTTTTTTAATTTCTTTCCAAATTGCCTTCTTTCTAGCAAGGAAATTCGGTGGAAAATAGGAGCTTTTGGAATTAAATTAAAGGGGAAAAAAATGGAACCCTTTTTTGCGGGGTGGGGGTGTTTTGCTCTTTAATTAGTATACAAATGAGTGGGGTTGGATGTTTTTAATTTAGTAGTATTTATTTGTAAAGGTTAGAAAAATGAGAAGGGGATGTGAAAAGAATGCAAGTGAAATGGGTGGAAAGAGGGGACAAGAATGGCCTACGACGCCCAGCACAATTGGGTACAAAAGGAGTGAGTGAGCCATGCTAACCACTAAAGTAATAATAACTGCTAAAAAATGATAAGATTGGGAGTTAGGTATTTTTCTGGTTCTCCGCTGTTTTGTTTTTGCTAATCGATTTGATGAGTTGTGAAAGCGCGGGGAAAATGGCCCAGTGCCAAGGTCCTAAATGCTGTGCCTGTGCCCACTTTCCTCCTTTCGATAACGATTGATCATTTCATGGGGTTTTGTCGTCTAAGATTTTTCTTTCTAATTCTAGTCAAATCTCGGACACACAGACATCTATTGTACTCCAATACAAACTAGTTGAAAAATTGTCCAACCCCCTCTAATTATGTTTTATTACATCAGTAAATGGGATATTTACTAGTTTTTGAATGGTAAAAAAAAAAAGTGAGAAAGAGATGTCTCCATGTGGAGGCAAAAATTACAGCTACTCAATTCATTAACAAATATGCTTGCTGGGGATTTGTGATTTGAAGCGTGAGCTGTATCCCATACTTGTTTCGCTAGGGTCTATTGAGTCCATTTTAAGTTGTAGCCCAGCCAAGGATTAGCCCATGATTAGCGGAGAATTAGAGATTTGTAAATCTTTAATTAATTTAAGGTGTTTTTAGATGTGGTCCTGTGGATTACATCGTGTTTGACGTACGTGTCTGATTAATTAAATGTGTGAAAAAAGTTACTAATCTATTGATCTTAAAAGATGCTAGATTCATGTATGACTGAATCAGCCAAACGAGAGATTAAAAAAGATTCACAGAAAGGCAAAAATATGGTAAAAGACAAATGTGGATTTGAATTCGGGAGGAAGACATCTTCGTGAGGCTCGAATCTTTAGGAGTTTGTTGTTTTTTTCCAAACGGAAAGCGCACCAAATAAAGTGTGAGACTGGTGTGGAAGAGTAAAATAATGTAGTACCTATTGACAGCCCCTAAAAGGAACATCTAAACATTAGCAACCGAAGAACTTTTGCAGGGTCATGAAGACACCCAATGACCCTAGTCCTCTTTCATTACAGTATCTCAGCTTCCAAAAGCTGAGGAGACAAGAACTGTTACTGTCAACCGTTTTGTTTAACAGCTGGTAAATGAATTTTATTACAGTGATGGGCCAACACCAGTCATAGGTTCAGTTCAACCACTAACTGATTCAAAATGTTGTTATTAAGCTGTACAGTAACGGTAGATTCTTCCCGGTTGAAATTTGAGTGAGTTTATTATCCTAGTCTTTGATATGTTGATACAAGCGGAAAATTCACACCATCTTCAACGTCATTATCACCAAGGTGTGAATTCCCATGGCAATGAGAATATCAATAATAATAGTAATAATTGCCCTTTAAAATATATTGACAATGACATACGTAAGTGTAACAGGTAAACAATATTATAAGATATAGATGCCTAAGCCAAAATTTTAATTCTAACCAAAGCAAAGCTTATGCGAACACTTCAAATTGAATCGCTGCATGAAATCTAGCAATAAATGTTCTGAATGGTCTTCTTCTAGATCCTGTATCATGCCTCCTTTTCGCTAGCTCGTTTGATATGAAGTGCGGCTCTTACAACATTTCCTCTTGTGATAATCCCGACCTTCACATCATTCACAATCACCCCTTAGAAACACGAAGATAAAGAAACAACTAAATGATAAGAGAATGGCGGAGCCTCTTACCAGCCTGCCCTCAGCATCTACAACTGGAAGGCGTCGAAATTTTGTTTCCAGCAACAACCTAAAGATAGATTATTAAAAATATCATATTGTTGAGTGGCAGTTTCAAAAAGGGAAATACTATAAAACAAAGTTGAAAAGGGACAGGCGTGGGCGGATGTTCAGCTCAAGGAAGAATAAGGACAAAGATAGAGGAACCTAGCAGCATCCTCGAGATTAGTGGTCTCACGAACAACCATAGGGGCAGGGGTCATTAATTCGCCAATGGACTTCCCGTTCGTCTTACTCAGCAATTTCTGAACCTCATTGAAAGTCTGCAGGCACCACATACTATTAGCAAAATCCAACCAACCCTCATAACTAGCACATCCAATTTGGTGCAATCATTGGGCAAGCAAGCAATGCAATGCAAAGCATTCAGTTTGGTGCAATGATTATCATCCATGAAGCATGAACACTTAATTAAAAGGAGGAGGCTTTGTCTGCATTGGACGTATCAGCACACAAACAACATTTCAAAACACAAAAGGATATATCCAATTTTGTTGTGTCACCGTGTCTGTGTGGATGGCATATTCTCTATCCTGTCAACATCTATTCTACTTAGGTTACGCCGAAGATATATCTTTTTTCCTTTCTTTCTCACCCATATTTTATTAAGAATAGGTTGAGATCCTTCCAAATAAATTAACCCAATATGGGGAGGAGTGAAAGATGCCTGCAGCGGCAGTAGATGGCTTCAAGATAATTTGCACTTGATCAAAACAAATAGGTCAAGTGTAAGAAGAGACATTACAATCTTCGGTGACAGAAATATCAATATTGTTAGACATGTTTAGCACAAAGCTTCAAGAAACACAGACTTTGAGAAGTCACTGTGAAAAACTAGTTTTATGAAGTAACATAATGTATAAATATGAATGCTGATTTAGCCAAACAGTACCCGTGGGTTGGGGGGGTAACCTCAATGACAACTTTGTCCATATTGCACCTTGCTTCGTAAATCATGAAAAATGTAGCAAGAGGGATTTAATCAATAGGGTCTCGCAAGTATAATTAGAATCAGAGTTTACAACTCAGTATTTACTAAAAACCAGGTGATATCAGCTTTGTTGTGAACCCCACCCCACATCAACCACCAAGGTGGATATCAGCCAAATACAGAAAAACTTGGTAGGGAAGAAAAGAACAATGAGCATATCTCCTAACCTCTTCATGATCAGAGGCAGTAACCGAGGAGAGAGTCAAATGCAGAACATATATAATAGTACCCTCTTTTCCCTTAAAACAGACTTGTTACCCTTTTACTTAAGTTATTAAAAATTGCAAGTCTAATTCAGCTATTTGAATTTGGAGAACATAGAATGTGGCCAAGCATACAAACACCTCAACGATAGAGTTGACAACTAAAAAATTTGGTATAAATTGTTTGGGATGCAGGTAAGAATATCCAGTTATACTTAGTATGTAATAGTAGTTATATACTAATTTTGCTTTCCCAATTCAGGCCAGCCCAGCTCTCTAAGGTCCGACTACCAAAATGCCTACTCAGTAAACTCAACTTGCTTAGTAATCTTAACAACATAAATTCTTGTTTCCAAACTGTGGAGTTGCGCTGAAGTTCGAAATAATAATAATATACTAAAGAATAAAAATGAGACGAATCAAATTTCAGAGAGAGAAGTTTTAACGTACTTTCCAAGTACTGTCAACTTCAGGAAACATCGTGTTTTCTTTTCGCCCATGACCTGCACCTGAAACCAGCATTGCACACTTGACTTTGGCTATTAGGGCTCCAATTCAGGAAATAAAAAAATAGAGCTGCCAAAACTTTATTTGCATGTTATCCTTACTTTGAAATGGGAAAGCTGCCAAGTTTTTTAAGCTTCTAATAAATGAGGAAGAAGCAAATATAGTTTCTTTGAATCCATTTACCTGATATTGAGTCCAGTGCTAGCAAGTCATAATCCGAAACAACACCAACCTGCAGAGTATTAGAGAACCTTCAGAAATAATTTCCATGACAAATAATCCTGCAATATTTTGCTGAATTAATTGCATTGGAGTTTGGTTATACGTATGATGATTGGAAGGGACAAAACCGTGTGCGATTATTAACACGTTCTAGGCTGCAACTTGAAGTTATATTCAATTGTTCAAAGGAATTATTGCCTCTAAGCTATGTTTTCTGATCAGAGTCTAGTTTTTCTTTCAAGTGAGTATAGCTTTTACTTTGTGTCTCAAATACAAATGGGATGGATTGCAGGAAAACTGATTTTAAATAAGAGAAAAAATGACCAAGTATTTATTGAGGTGGCCTAATACAAGCAGCTCCCACCATTATAGGGTTGAGGGAAGATCAAATGCATACAGCCTTATCCACACAAATGGAGAGGCTATTGCTAATTTGCTACAACTAGTTCCAGTAACCAACAATTTATAAGGCAGAAATCTTACTGGTGAGCCGAGGACAACCCTCAGAAAAAGAGCAAGTAAAGAGATAAGTTTAACAAAATAACGGAAGAGAACACAAGTTGACCACATCAAATGTATGCAACCCAACCCATGTTAGTGGAGATGCTATTTCCGCAACTAGAAACAATGACCCCCGAGTGACATGGTCTACCTCAGTGCTGCGTCAAGGCTAAGCCTAAGACAGTTGGAGTTTAATTTATGGTTTGTTTGACAAACATTTGACTAGTCAAGAGTACAATTTTAAAATTTTGAAACAGAGATTAAGATGGAAAACAGTAAGAGCATTATTAATAATGCAGTAGAGGCATGTCATCAGTATAAAGTGAAACATTAAAATGGGTAAGAAAACTCACTAGGTTCCAATTATCATCAATCACTGGAAAACCAGTTATCCTATGCTCAACAAGAATATCTAGAGCTGTTGCACAAAAACATGTTGGAAATTCAGATATAAATCTGCCAGAAGAAATTCAAAAATAATATATATATATATATAAAAGAGAAAAGAGCAGGCATGAGGTGAGACATAAATTTAAGTATAATATGTACCTTCATCTACAGATGTTGTGGGCTTTACCACATGCAACTCCTCTTTCTTTGTCATGAAGTCACCTACGGTGTAAGCTCCACTTGTTGGCTGCATAAAATGTCAAAACACATGCCATGTCAAAATGCGGTCACAAAATTGAACATATTCTCGGTGAATTTAGACCATAAAAGTAGTGATTAGTGAATCAAAGAGAAACATTAGACAAAAAGAAGAAAAAAACTCAAGTTCCTCTTAATTATGCTACGCTCAACCGTAAAGGCCTTCCTCGATTTGAAACCGCCAGATATTAAATAGCCTTGTTCTCTGTCACTCTTCATGCCCTACTTCTTCTAGAATATAAATAGACACCGGCAAAGCAAGTAGTATTTCTTTAGAATAACATTCAGAGATTGATTCTTCGGATTTCAGGGGAAACACACATCACTCTTAATATTTTCCCGAACTACAAGTAATCGCCCTTGGATCAGTGGAAGGAGTTAGTGGGTGCAAGCTTCCAACCATTGCCACCCACTCCTCCTCTGTCTCTCTTTGCAAGCAATAATATAAAATCATGGATTGTTTAATTAAGAGCTTTTTGAAACCATCATCAGAAAAAATACAACCCAAGTTATCAAAGCATCAACAATAACCAAGCTGGTACACAAAAGTCATATGTCGACACTACAATTTGAAGACAAACCAATAAACAAAAATAATAAAATATCGTTTCCTTTGCAGTTACAACTCAACTCAGGCCTTGCCAAAAAAAATAAATAGAGCAACATATGATGTGAATTATGGTTTGGCTGTTCAGTTCAGAGGAAACGAGGGAAGGTTGAGAGCAGGAACTTAAAACGTACCGAGACAGAATTAGGGGAGAGGGTGTTGGCAGCGAGAAGAGGGGAGCCACGAAGCCTGGGAAGAGGAAGAGCAGGAGGAGGTGAGCGGCGGAAGCAGCGGAAGGAGGCGGCGGCGCGAGGGTTCGAAGGTGAGCGGCGAGCAGCGGAGGAAGCGGCGAGTGGAAGACGGTCAAGGTGAAACGCTACCGACTCCATATCTCTTTCTTTCTTTCTTTGTGAGCCCTGGACTGGACTCGGCACTCAAACACACTGAGGAGGGAAGTGGGTTGAAGAGTGAGTGAAGAGAAGAGAAGAGAGGGTTTTGTTTTGGGTTCAGACTTCAGAACTGAGACCGAAAGCGTAATCTGCAGATATTGTTATTGCGAGCTCGTCACAGACCCAAACATCATGGCACGCACAGACACATCCTTCCTTCTGTTTTACCGTCTGTCAATTCCCTTTCCCCTGGTTCGTTTCAACAGTTAGTTCGTTTCCCGTGGGCGCTAAAACTCTCTTACCTTTTATATCCAATTAGATTTTGTTTTCTTTTTTTGCATCTTCCGCCTTACTTTACTCGTTAAATCAATTGTCCTTTGATAAATATCTACCAAAATATCTCATAAAACTTCTGGCCAGCCAGCTGCCAGAGAAAAAATAAAAATAAAGGCTACTTGAGGATTGTCATCAAGTTGGTCGTTGTTATTGTAATATTGTTTTATTTAATTTCATTGTATTAGTTAGCGGGAGTTAACTCACCCCCTTCAACCTTCATGCATTATTATTATTATTGGTGGGTAATCTGTAAGTATCTTCATAAGTATTTAATGAGCTTAGATGCATATCCTAATATTAGATTGGAGTGAGCTTTTCACTCAACCTAAACTTCACTTTACCAAAAAAAATCATTACTTTGAAAAAAGGGTAAGCTATATTTTAATCATAGAAGCCAAGATGAGATAGTAAGAATTCTTTGATTCTTGAATCAAGTATCAAGTATTCGATTATGGGAATGGTGCATAAATATCCTCAAAAGAAGAAAAAAAAAAGTAAGATACAATTTTCTTTTGACATATTAATATATGATAGAAACACTATAAATACATCAAGTTAAACTCCTTTTTTTTTTCAACAATTGATATGACGATTTTTTTATTTTTTATTTTTGGTTTATAACGACAACTCGGCTAAAGACGGTATTGTTTGGCATCAAAGTATGAAGCTCTCATACTTGGGGGCCAAGAATGCGTCCCTTTAGGCTTTTTGTTTTTGGTCCGACGTGATCTTAGTCATTTTTGGTCCATGACATGATCTTAATCTCTTGGTCTAATTTTTATGGCCATGACATGATGTTAGAATAGATGCAGAATCTACATGTTCATAAAGTTGGGCCGTACGATCGATATATGATTAAGGACCCCAGAAAAGTTACCCATCTCAACTTGGGCCTCGACTCATGAATGGTCTACACATCGTTTTCGTGATTGTTATTGCAACTGGCTAGTGCTCTTCAGCCCAAAAACGAAAATGCTCGAGCTTTGGGTCGTGACAGCCGAAAGCAGTTAATATGACAGGCACCAAAAGGTAAGAGCACTAGCTCATGGGGAAGATCTTTGCTTTGTTCCTTAATTGAAATTGTGAATAGATAGATTCTCGTGTGAGTACAAGTTCACTACCTCTTTCTTGCATCACACATGTGCCAATTTAGCTACACAGCTTATACTCCATTCACTAGCTTAATTAGTTGCATGCATGTCATTGATATGAAATTGATCGTTAAACTTCCATCATGTCAAGTGCCAATTCCCTAAAACTTTTAAACTTAGGTGAAGTTTCATAACATGATTTTTATGTTCCCTCGCGGGATGAAAATTTGTTGTTTATTTGCACGTTTGCCATGCTAGCATTTGGTATTTTAGTGCTAGGCCCTTTGACCAATCAAGAGCAATTTTTGAAATAAATTACTAATTTAAGGTGCTTTACAAACAATGATAATGTCGGGATGGTTTTTCTCTTGGCAGCCATTCCAAATTTTTTAATTTTCCTTGCCAATGGAAATAGGTTAAAAATTGGGATAACTATCAAAGTGTCAAAAACCAGCCAACCAGGATAATAGTTTTTTAAGTCTCTTAGATTGGTAGTTCAGCATGACAAATAAAGGGAAGGGGATATTAATTACTCATCATAATCCCTATTCTTGAAAGGGGATGACATCTAAACAATAAATTTCAGTTGCACAAAGTGGAGCATCGCCTGCTGATCTCCTTCTAGTACGAATTTCAGAATCTCATCATCAAATATCTGTACACCTGCATTTCAATTGCTTAAAATTGCTTGAGAGATTTTGTAGCATCCAGTAAGCAAAGATAACTCTGCAATTCACCAGAAAAATACCAATACTCATTGTTAAAAGTAAGCAATCAATGTATGGAGAATGTTTCATGACCAGAGGCAAAATCCACATATGTGAGCTCTACACTTTAAGAGGATTAGTCATTGCTTTCGACAGTGAATATCCTTGGTTCATCCCCAAAAAAAATGAGCAATCAAGAGAATAACAAGGTTGGTTGAGTTTTTATGCGCCGTTGCACAGTTTAATTTTAGGCTCCTTACCTCTACGGAGTGCTGAGTGCACTATACGTCCTTTGTCAAGTGGAATATCCCGCTTACATGCTTTTCATGATAATATAACAACAACAATAATAATAATTTGGTCACCATAATGGTGGCGGATAATTTGGTCCGACGGTAGTTTTGGAACTTCTCATAGTCCATAATTTATCACCGTAAGATCTTATTTTAACGGATTAGATTTAAAAGCACAATAATTATATAAAAGATATAATAATTATAAAAAATAATAAAATAAAGTAATTGTTTTTCTAAATTATAAAATTAACCTTTTTTAAATTTTCAATCACTCCTTGCACGACTCACCTTTTCTCCCCCTTTCACGCTCACTCACTGGGCTTCACCCCATTCACCGGTGTAGTCAACAATTTCAAATTCAATTACATAGCTGAAAAATTCACCGAAGCGAAAAAAATAAACACGATAGATAACATGGTGAAGACCAAGATGGAGCAAATTGAGTAGCCAACATTTCTGAGCTTAAACTAAAATAATAATAATCGGAACAAAATTGCAAACTTTGCAATGAAGAAAGATACACATGAAAATGGCAAAGAAAGAATGATTCATCGAGAGATTGGGATTTAGAGAAAAGGCATCGGTTCTGGAATCAGTGAGATGCAGGAGAAGTCATTGAATTATTTGAATACAACCTTCTTTCACTCATTCAATCCAACAAAGTTGATTCACTACCAACAACTGAAAAAAATATTGAAACATTCCAACAAAGTAAGTAAATATTGTTCCTTTTTTCCTTTGATTTATGTCCATGTGAATGGTTGTGGGGTGATTAGATTTCATGGGCTGCCAAGTCATTGGAAATATGTAGAAGAGAAGAGACAAAAAAAAAAAAAAAAGAGGTCAAGATATCACAATCACAGTGCGGGCAATTATATACATATCGATCATATTGTTATCGTCTGTTGAAATGGGAGGTGGTGCGAATAGTGAAGGTGATGAGCAATGGCAGGGAAAGGGATGGTGTGGTTGCACGAAGAATTGAAAATGGTTGAAGATGAAAATTAAATACTAAGAGAAGAATAATTTAGTAATTTAATAATAAAATTAAAGGAACCATCAAATGGATCCAAAACACATGAGGACCAAATTATCAGTCACCATAATAATTAGTTAGTTGTAGAGTGGTAGCATTAAAAACATCATTTTATGCATCATGAGCTAATGCATGACTCATACAGATCAATAAAGTTTATTATTATTATTGTTATTGTTTGAAGAGCATCTAAGAATTTATGCTCCACAAATACGTTTCCCTTCACTATTTACCTCTTAACTTTTAGCCAAATACCAAATGCAAAGTTGTTCTATCTCGAGTGTCAAAATTGGTCAAGATTCAAGCATATGGGCAAATTAAACTAATAAAATGTAGCATAATTTAAATTTTGGCCTAATCTAGCTCAACCATAGTTTTAAAAATCGTACTGGACCGACCAGTACTAGTCTAGTGGCACATGCACATGCCCCTGGGCTAGTTTGCTTTTTATTATATATTGTGCCAATAATTATATATATTATATACCTAATATGTGTTTTAATATAAATAAATTCAAAACATCACCTGAGGGATCAAAACCATTTGAGGCAACAAGTCAACAACACACATGCCACTAGACCAACTAGCTCTTTGTTTTGTAAAGTACTAATAATTAAATATATTACATACTTAATATATATTATATATTTATTTAATTAAATCTTGATCAATCGGTTCAACTAATGATCCACTAATTGAACCAATGACCCCAATGATATAGTCAATCACCCGAGTTTAAAGACTATGAACTCAACCCAAAAATTGTCTATCTTAAGTGGGCCAACTTAAAATAGGCCGAATCTAGCCATCATCTCAATAATTTAAAAATGAATGAGTAAAATTTTAATAATCATGAAAACAATTGCATTTTTCTTTTTTTTAAAAGTATTTTTGACAATAGGGCCCAAATAATCCCTTTTTGTTATCCAATGGGAATCTGTTTAAAGGAAGAAAAAAACTTTAGGAATTTTATCTTGTTCTATTTTTTAAGTAAACTTTACTCCATTAGAGCTATATTTGGTTAAGGAGATAAAAATGAGGTGAAAATTTTTATAGATGAATTTTCTCTGTAAAATCCATGAAAATTTCTACCACTTTTTTACTTATCAACCAAACACTCACTGAGAAAAAATTCAAATCAATGGGTTGGCCCGCTTAGCTGATGGCCCATAAAGGGCTCTTTCTTTTGGTCGGGATAGAGGGCTGGATTGAATTGTTAAAGTTCAAGCTGCAACACTTTTAGCCCAATTCTACCAATCTAAAAACTAAATTGGCTTCATACAGTTAACATGAATGGGCTGCACTGGTCCAAATTGACATCACTAGCTACCATCAGTTATGTGAGTTAGTAATACATATTAACGACCTTTTGTCTTGACCTGAAAAAATAAAAAAACAAAAAAACGTTTCTTGTTTATTCGGAGAGTACCTAAGAACTATCTTCTGTAAATATGATTCCCAGTTTTTTATTTATTTTGATACATGTTCCCTCAATTATTTGCCTCTTAGCTTTGAGCTAGTTAACACCATGCCATATGCAAACCTAGTGCTGCCTACCGACAAGTGGCTCTTGCAGCTAGTTTCATTAATCATGTGTTGCTACTTTGTAGCCCTCAATCAAGTGGCTTTTGCCTTGATAATGTCTTTGTCTGTCTCCGTTCCTTCCCATATGAGGATGAGCTAAAAGTCATGCTCGCCTTTTGGTGATTGCCAACTTGCACAAGGTTGTTGTTCAAGTTGCTAGTTGAATATACTATCTGACCTATGGTTGATGATAGTGGCAAAATGCCTTTATTCGTCTTGTGAAGTACCTTGTGTTTTTATATGAATTGTGTCGTATTGTCCAATATTTAAATGAGTGCACAAAAGGTCTGAATGCATTGCATTTGTATATTTTATGGTTTCAAGATTAAGAAGATTGCACTAAATACAGTATTAAAGTAGACAAAGTACAAATGCATCCCTACCACTAATGGAAAACTTTCCCCAAAGAAGGCTTCGAGTTAGCACAGCAACTAAAATTGGCGTGCAGATTAGCCCCCTTTTTTGTCCGATGTGGGGATCCAGTCATAGACACAAGAACTCTCCAGCTACAAGAAATTAAGGGGGCATAGCCATTGCTTTCTCATGCATTACCTTAATTAACTAAAATCAAGATCAGGTGGGACCTACCCATAGATTAAAAAAAATCGCCGGAGATAAGCCCCGTTGAAATAATTCATGTTAACTAAAGTCACGTATGCTAGTAGGGTATTTTCAATTGTAAAATTGGGCAAGTCCACTTTTGTAAACTACATTATTGTTTTAAGAGGTTGAATCAGAACAAATATTTATGTGGGCTCCACCTTCTATTAATTTAGCGTAAAGTACTTTTGGCTGTATTTGTCAAATGTGCCACGGAAGATTTTATCCTAAAACAGGTGAAATTAACCTGTGTAATAATCAAAATCCATTTTGATCCCCAAATGGCAGTTTGCCTGCAGCGGTTTGCAAATACCGTTACTCAAAACGGAATTTTAACCATGGAGCGTATGGTTTGGATGAAGCATTTTTTTTTTTCTCCTCCAAACATTAACATAAATCACACTGTTTTACACTACAGAACAATTCTAAATACAAATTGTAAGAAACTAAACTTGAGTTTGATAAGGACAAAAATAAGTCGGAGCGTGACTCAAATAACGCTTTTTTTTTTTTATTTTATAATTGTGCCTTGAAAAGGTTAAACAGCGCTTGTCGTCGCAGTAATTGTATTATTACTCATAACGGGGTCATAGAGAGAAATTTGTATCCACTTTTGATGATAAAAAGTTGATGTTTAATAATCATTCGAAGTTCGAACTAAAATCCTGAAATAGAGGCATAGAGCTATTTCTACACTGACATAGCAGTATCGATCATGGTACTACAAGGGAGAGTGAAGAATCCAGCAAGCACAATGGACCCCACATCTCATCTTAATTGTTTCGGGGGGGACATGGCCTATTTCCTCGTATTAGACAAGGCCAATCATGAATTACTATGATGCGAAACAACAATAAAACTAAGACAATTATGCAAACTTGGATTTTATTTTTCAAACTAAAAATGCTAACTATGTCACCTATCAATGCATGCCCGGCCATGTAAGAGTTTTTTCCCGCGAAAGCTGGGGTTCCTTTTCCTCTGCGCAACTTTTGGGTTTAATGCCCCCTCTTCGTTCTTGTTCTTTCACCTTCACAAAAATTGACAGAACAATAATTTGAAAATAAATATAAAACAAGAAACATCTTCCTGATTACAACAATTTTTGCTTCTTCTTCCATTATTGAAAGATGTTGTTATGGATTGGATGCGTTGTGTTATTGAAGGACATGTACTTTCTCTGCAAAAATAAACAAGAAATATTTCTAAAATTTTTATAATGTTATTTTTTGTCATAATAATGTTGTTTGTTTGTGCTTCTCAAAAAAGATTTAAAAAAAAAACAATCAGTTTTTTTGTTTTTGGTCTTGGTGGGGGAGGGTTCCTTTTTTGTCATAATACAGTGAGCTTTTTCTCTTTTTGTCTATCAACAAACTGTTTTTTTTTCATTTTTTTTCTTTTGGTCGAAGGTCAACAAAGTATAAAAGCTCCGTTGCGATTAACATAAGCATGAGTTCGATACGGCCCATTGGCTAAGGCAACTGAGAGCAATAACCATGTATTGCCCTTGGCCCACCTCTAGAAATAACAAGAAATAATCATGAATTTCTTTCTGACCAAAAAATAGTCGTAATAATGAGATATTATCATATTTTAATCATGAGGGGCCACTAAAGACTTTTTATTTTGAGAGATTAAATTGTTGGATGCTATTTTTCTGGGAGAAAAAAAAATGGGGGTTTAATCCTTTTTTTTATGTGATAAAAATCTCTCAAAAAATAGGTACAGTTTATTAATTGGAGTTTTGCTGATCGGCGTCTTGAAAATTTGGTTAAGAAATCAAAAGTGAAAAAAAAATTGTTATTAAAGAGAAAACAATGCATTTGAAACTTTCCAAAGTTGCACACAAATTGATTTGAAAGTTCATTAAAGATTATAATTGCTCTCTTTATCTTTAAATAATTGTTTAATTATAAATCTTCATTGTAATTAGGAAAATAATTGGTAAAATATCAATATTAGTAAAAATTAGAAATAGCTTACTAAATTACTTTTATTTCTTTTCAATACTCTATCATTCTGACTAATGAGTCAATAATATTTAATAAGAATATTATTAATAAAAAATAATTAATATTACCTAAACTTTTAAAATTAACAATTATTTTTGGATAAAATAAATATTTTAAATGGATAATCATTTGAGAACAGAAGGAGTAATAAATAATTTTTAAACCTGAGTATTCTACTATTATACTGTTGAGTTGGAAGAACGAAAAAAAAGTCAAATCATAGCGTCCAAGCTCAAAAATAAAAGCGTTGAGGGATTTTATCTAATCTGAGCCTATTCGCTCGATCAATTTAACACAAATCTAAGATAATATATAAACTAGATGGAGGACAAAAGAGATAGGTGAAACCCTTCGCCTCATGACATTAAAACTCGCATTAACATATCACACATTGTCAATTGATGTCACCGACCAATGGGGTTCCTTGCTCTGCGAACAATATAACATAAATCCTCAGGTGAAGCCCCAGCGCGAATGAGACTGGCACATTGGACTTATCCGAAAGCTCAATGTTTACGACTGGTTGTTTGACTAAGTTGGGCAATGACACATGAAACATTAAAAAAAAAAAAAAAAAGACTTATGCTTCGATGATTTACTAGGTAAACTCCTCCCTTTTCCCTTATTATAATGTAACGATGTCATTATACAATGCAACAGACATAGGATGGTTGAAAATCGAATCATATCTCTGCAACGTTACTCCATTAAATCCTCCACTCTCTACCTTCCGCGTGTTCCAACTAAAAAACTCTTATTAATCCATTTTAAAACTATATAATAATATTCACATGATCCACGTTCTATTTTGGTACAAGAGGGAACAAAATACTTCTCCACGTGGGCCAGAGCAAAGCAACCATCTGGATTTGATCATGGTACATATAAGATACCGTTCGCACCGTCCGATGCGTAAATTAGCTTAGAAGGAATGGCCCACGCCGCAGATGAGTCATGGCTGAGGAGGCTGTGGCGGTGAAGTTAGGTATATCGATAGATTTTCAAATATTTTTTCAATAAATTAAAATATGTATATTTTTTGTGTATTGATTTTTATTATCTAATCTAATTAGGTATTATTAAATCAATAAATATAAATAATTTTTATATTTATTATTTAAAAAGTTATGTAAATATAAGAATTACAGTTAATATCCGATTGCTGCGAAGAATTACAAGCAAAATATTAAAATTAATATTTTTCTATATACTATTAAATATATATATATATATATATAGCATTATAAATTATTTTAAAATTCAAGTATTTTAATTTCAATTTTTAGAATTGTAATTAGATTAAATTGATACGAATTAAACCGTGGTGTGATGACATAAATAAGGAACCTTTTATTTCAAAGGAAATTATATTAATCTCATTGAGATTTAGTACAATTAGCAACCCTCTATAAATGCCACATGTTATTTTTTTGTCACTGAAATTAATAAATAAACATGCATGTATAGAGGACATTGGTATAATTTTATAAAATAGAGTGTTGCTAAGTATAATTACACTAAACCTCAATTTAGTATAATTTTCTCTTTATTCTAATAATACAAAAGTTTCTACAAGTAAATCTAAAGCTGCTTATAAAAAGGAAAAGATAGGAGCTAAAAGATTCAACAATTAACATAAAATAAGGGGCAAATTGTATTTACCTTCCTTAGCATTTGATGAAATTTAACTTGCCTCCCTTCTATTTATAAAATTAGTTTATGGGGTCCCTGAGTTTGTAAAGTCATCACACTAACCTCTTATGAGTTTGTAAAATTATTATACTAATCTCTTCTCTGTCGCACAATAAATAGTGCATACATGGAAAATTAGTATTATTTGAATAAATAAAAGAGAGCCGAGGTAAATTTCACTAAATTTAAGTAGAGTTCAATATAATTTGCCTTAAATAAGTGTGGCTTTTGGGCTCCATTACATCAAAATAAATAAATAAGGATGGGGTTGACGATATAATGTGAGCATTCTATGCTGATTGTATGAATGATATGATTCCGTGCACTAAAATCACCATCACATAATTTCTAGTTATATTATTTAAAAAAAAATATTATTTCAACACTTACATGGATATATACACCTATAATGATATGAGAGGAGTGATAACGAAAATAAATTGGGAAAAAAATAAATAGTGTGATCCGTATATTTTATGAATAAGGTATTTGGATATTTGAGAAAATTAGATGTTGAAATATCATGGTTGATTTATTTATCATGTCAAGGTTTTATAAACTTGTTTAGTTGTCTCCTCAGCACAACAATTCAAACAACTGTTCTGTCCACTTTAGTTAACTTGTCAAATTTAATTTATCACACTTTTATAATAAATATGCAAAATAAAGATAATAAATTGAGGATGTATTTAAAAATTACAAATTGAGGAACAAAATCGTTTATATATTAAATACAATATGTGCAGCGAAAAAAGAATACAATATGTTATTTCTGTTTATTTTCATAAATGTAAATATCTTTTGACAACTCCTTGTTAAATGATTTAACTAGAAGTAATTAGCTTTGGTTAGGTATTAATTTTTTTCGGTGCAGAGGTATTAATTAATTTGATAAATTTGAAAATTATATATGAAAGCACTTAAAATTTTGTAATATCACACGTATTGCGTAAATATACGTACACGTTTACTGAATCAAATCTACTCTAATATCGTCTTCGAATATTACAGGTGTTACCTCTCAAAAGGGTATAAGATTTTATACCCTTCGCTTTAAAGTTTAAATTATTTTTTTGTGTTTTTGGTAGACTCTTCGCTTTAAATTCTAGTTATGTCAAAAAAAAAAATTTGTTAATATTTATTTTAATCCCTCATTTTTTATTTATGAGTTATTTTGATTTTAAACTTTTAATATAAGTCAAATTAGTTACTAATATTACAAAAATATAAGTTATATTAGTCCTTCAATCTACTCTTACTTAATATTCTATCAATTAAATGATGATAAGTAACCTTAAGTGATACGTTAACATATCATATGTCATCTGAAGTAGAATCAAGTTTAAAATGACTCATTTTGGTATTTAAAATTATATAAAATGAGTCATTTAAATATTCATTATAAATCATAAAATGACTCATTTTATGCAATTTTAAATATCAAAATAACTTATTTTAAATCTTATTCTACTTCATGACACATGGTATGATTAGATATAACTTAACATTATAGATCATTATTTAATTGATAAAATATTAAACAAAAGTGAAATAAGAAACTAACTTGACTCATATTTTATAATATTGAAAATTAATTTGATATATTTTAAAAATAAGTGATTAAAATAATTTAAGAGTGAAAAATTAGAGACTAAAATTAATATTAATTTATTTTTTTGGATTTGAGCGAAGTTTTTTTTTTTTATTGGGTAATTTATGAATTTCAAGAGGTCACTCATAGCCTGAATGAGATTCACTCATCAAACTCGTGGTCATACATGAACCGGATCCAGATTCTCTGCCTGCTATTGATGGGAGGATCTTGGAAAGATTTTACAACTTGTCATCGTCGTCTCGATGAGGTTAACTAGCTCCAACTTTTTTTTTTTAAATAAAAATATTCACTTTTAAGTTTTATAAAACAATTTATAATTGAGATTAGTTTTCTAATTTCTTTTATTTAAACTAATTATTATGTTAATTTTTTTCCCACTTCATAAATGTTAATTCTCTTCTATTTCTCTCTCATCTTTCTTTATTTTTTTAAATTCAATTGCAAAATCAGATTAATCAAAACTGTTTTATTATTTTTATTTTTCTTTATGATGAATAATATATAAGTAATTAAAAATTTTTGAAAAAATTATATACTGAATAAACATATTTAAAAATAATTTTACAATATTTCTTAATGTGATTTCCATTAGTTTGTTATTTTTATGTACATAAACATAAAGCCAAAAGTAATACTGAGTGACATTTTTCAAACCAAAAAAATAATAGAACGTAAATTATTAAAATTAAACAATATCGGTGCAAAACAGTAAGCCAAAATAACGTTAATGTAGATATATTCGTATCAAAACATTTTACTAAATATTCTTAACGTATTAAGGGTGTTTTATGATTTGAAATTTTAATATTTTCAAAGCTTAAGTATAATTGAATAGTTTAAAACAAAAAATAATGAATATTAACTATATTTTTAACGAGAAATATCAAATAGTATAATTTAAATACATTTTTTTCACGTATTAGGGGCATCGTTGATATATTTTTTGTTTTTATTTCAGAATTTTTTATATTAACTACTTCCTTCTTTTTAAAATATCCATGTACTTTTAAACAAATTCATCTTTTAAAATATGTGTCGATTTTACGTTTCAATAAAGTAAATTCTTTTTTGGTTCTAATAGTATCTCAAAGTAATTAATATAATTTTTTATTTTCAAATATTTAATATGCTCCACGATTAATGATCATTAGAATATATTAGTTTATACATCATTATTTTATATAAAAATATTTTATTATCATATTATTTACCATCTTTTTTTAATGTCATGTTTATCCAAATTTAATAGATCGTTTAAAAGGAATGGAGTATTAAAATGTCATAAAGATGAGAGAGAATAATAATTAGGAAATCAAAGTGACAATTAATGTATATAAAATAAAATTATAAAATCATTTAAACTAACATATTTCATTAAATAAAAAGAGTGGTTTATTGGTTTAAAAAAAAAAAGTGCTACTTATTAACCTTCACCGATGATGTGGAGGTTATCATGCCAAGACTTGAAAAGATATGATAAAAAAGGTAATAATATATCATCTCATAGGATTCCCCCGCTAGGTTTGTAGCCTTTCTGAAATTGTCAAATTACACATATAATGGCTGGAAAATGGATAATCCTATTTATGGGAACTACACATGAAGACATACCACATATCTATCCTTAACAAGTTAACGTCTGAATTCGCTAATGTCAATGAATGAACACGTTACATTTCGAATATGTTCCTTTTGCACTTTCTTACGCAAAACTGTATTTTTTAAGGATATATGCTACTGCAATGCCTTTATCTTTCGGGTATACTAATTCCATACCTAATCAGGGAACCATTTATAATTCCGATTGCATGCACCAAAAATTAAATTGATAAAATTCCCCTTCCTCTTAGCTTACTAAACAAGTCAGAAGTTGAAATCCCAAAAACAATCATAAAATTAAGTTTTTAATTCAATTTTGTTGCGTTCAATGAAGTCATAACTTTGTTTAGTGAAACAAGCTTCAAAAATAATCTTGTAAGGAATGGAGTGCATTTAAAAAAAAAAAAAAGCATATGTCTCTTTTGGGATTGAGTATTGTAATTGACAGAAGATTTAAAAGAATCACAGCCTATTTAGCATGTCTTTTGTCATCATTTTCTTTTTCTAGATAATGATGCAGTTTTCCAATGAAGGATCGATATAAGAATAATTCAATCAGCTCTATCACCATTATTATAATTATGTTTTTTAAATTTAATTTGATGATGGTATTTTTATTTTTTTTTTGGAGTTTTTATATATAGTCTATAGGAGATTTCTCTTATTAGGTGATTTCTATGACACCTTCCGATGTGGCCCAATTCTATTTAACCATGTGGCAAGTAATTAGTCACACGAATAATAATGTGCTAGTATTTTGAAATTTAAATAAAACCCCTTAACCTATTTTTTGTTGCAACTTTACTCCAAAGTTTCATTAAAAGCAAAAACTGCTCAATCCCTACTTTCAAACTTATTCGATTATTTTGATTTCCACACATTTTGTATCCCAAATTTGTAAACCTCCGAACTTAAAATCTTAAGCACCCTTACTATTCCCTCTAAAAATCCAAACAAACCTGTACACTTCTATCATCATTTTTTTTTATCTCTCTGAAATAAGGAGCCATCGTCCTGGAATTATGATGTTTCTGGGTTGGGGTCTTTGTAACTGTCAGCACAGACAAAAGAGGGGCCTTCAAAGTCTCAAATTGCTGTGCAAGACTTAGAAAAACAATTTGAAAGCTAATTGCTTGGACACAAGGCCTTCATGGTTATCCCATTCCCTACGGCGATATGCATGGACCCCAATTGTTAGATATTTTAGTTTTATTTTATAAACCCTAATTTGAGAAAACAAAGCAACAATGGATGTAATTGACACTGATTTGAAAGTTGCAACGTGTAACTCCATAATGCAATGTATGATGATTGATTATATTGATTATAAAGGAAAATTGGGTGGGCGCAAGTGCGAATTTGCTACATATTCCTCTTTATTGTCTTTTTCCAGAGTATATCAAAGAGCGGAAGGGACCAATTGGGCAATACAACTAATTTTCATGATGCAAGCACATATGTTGATTTGAAATTTTAGTGAGAATAGTTAGGATTCTTCGGAATCAGGATTAGGGTTCTTATGACTAAAAAGAATATTTAGGTGTTTGAAGATGCGAAAAAACTAAATAGATCAATTGTGTTTGAGGTTGAAAAGCTTTTAGTTTTCTGAAAGATTTCAGGATAAATTGTAATAAAATCAAATTAAAGGGGTCTAAATTTAAATTCCAAAGTACGTACTGCCAAATCATTATCTATGTAATTAGTTATTTACCACCTGTTCAAATATTATTGGATCACATTAAATGGGTCGTTTCAAATCTTTTCAAATTGAGAGCTAAACATAGAAATCATCTATTATTAGTAGTTGTCACATCGTTAAAAAAAATTTCTCATCATTTTACAATTTTTATGCAATTAATGGAATGGAATTTAATTCCTACCCTCAACATACAGCAACATCAGGCAACTGTTGTCATTTTCTGGGTTGGAAAGATCGAGAGAGATATTCAGGAGCAGGTGATTCATCCAATATCTCCAGCAATTATCCTAAACTATACAAGGTTTATCGCCCAAGATATTTCATCGTGTGGAAAATAAAGAAAGAAGACATGGCCATATCATGCCTGTCCACTAGTAATCATATATGAATCGGAAGTTGAGGAGGCCCCCCCTACCCCTAATTCCTTCTTCAGAACCGGGCAGATCAAAGAAACGAGCCATTTTTGTTATTTTAGAGTTGTAATTTGCAGACACCGATATAGGAGTATGATCCTAGTGCTAAAATTGTCAAACAGAGTGGGGTGCAATGATGTATTAATTAAATTTTTAAATGGAGGGCAGAAGTTAGGTCGGGTACATGGGTGAGGGGGGTTAAGGGTAATAAAGCTAAGTGGGCCTCGTGGTACTGTTCGCTGCACGTCTCAGTTGAGAGAGAAAGAGAGGGACATAGGTGGGCCTGGGCTTTTAATAATTGAGTGAGAGAGAAACAAGAGAGAGAAAGAGAGGCCCACCGCCTTGGTACTGTTTCCAGATGGGGAAAGCAAGCTCTTCGACAGTTCCCTCGTCCCACTTCCGTAATGGGAAGGTTAGCATTTTGAAATTGTTTCACCACTCATTGGTCTTGCTCTTGTCTATCGGTATGTGTGGGTTTTATATTGCAAAAATGGTTGGAGGCTAGGACTTGTTGGGAATTTTGTCTCGGGTGCGCTGTGACGTGGCCTTCCTCTCCACCTCCTTTTTTTTTTTCAAATAATAATAATACAAACCTATATATAGTCGATACTATTTCATCGAGAAGAAAAAATAGATAAGCGGAAGTGGCATTACATTCAATAATCAAAATTCGACAAATACAAGATAATTAGATTCAAAATTGGTTCAGAATTCAAAGAAAAAATAAATTTGAACCGATGATATTTAATTGGGCAGATTTGGTTTAGTTAGATTTTCAATTTATTTTTAGCAAACAAGCCAATCCGATCAAAATTTGATTGGTTTTATTCGGTTCATCGGACTTAATAAAAAATAAATAAGTGTAGGTTTTTTTTTTTGACGTTTTCATTCTTATAATAATAAAAGAATTACCAGTAAAAAAATAATGAAAGAATTACTCGTAAAAAGATTTTGGGAGAATTAATTATGAGATTTAATTTAAGTATATAGACAATGTATAACTTTCTTATACGGCTATCTGATTAAATTTTTTTTATATATATGACTTTTGAAGTAGTAGAATGAGAGTCATCTATTGTTATTTTCCTGATGATGCAAAATATGATTGAACGATTTTGAATTTTTTTTTTACTTTGTCAATGTATTAAAATTAAACTCTTAATGATGAAATATATATATATATATAACAAATACAAGTAACCAAGAAAAGAGTGATGTATCATTAAAAACTTAAAAGAATTTAATTTGTATACATTGTCAGTGTAAAATTTTTTGTACATATATTCAACCATATATTATCAAATTAGTAAAATATGTTTAATTCAACTGCCTATTATTTTAAAGATGAAAATCACTTGTTTGCAAATTATATACACTTTCTCATTTCACCCATAATTTAAAGCCATATGAAAGGCAATCATTTAAAAATATTTTAAAACTTAAATAATTTATTAAAATTATATTACTTATCTCTCATGTGACTATGAATAAATAATAGAATTAGAAATGAGACATGATTTATGAATAGGTAATTTCTATCATTATATATGTCATTGTAATACTCATTTATATTTGTAACAAAATTAATCCCAAACTTACATACAAAACTTTGAGTGTTTAGAGATAAATAAAAATACTATAGTTGAATGGGTGCTTAAGTTTCATGTTAAAAAATCATAAATTAGAAAATCAAACCAATAACGATAGATAGTTTTGTCATGCCTTAAAATGAAGTGATCACATGAACCAACTCGAATAAATTTCATTTGTTAAGATTGAATTTTTAGGTTTCTGGTCAATTAGATCTAATTTATATCTTATAATTGTCAAATTATTTGAACTGCCAAGTATTATTATTTTTAATCATGGCAGCTTAATTTCTTAACAGATGTTTTTATATACATAACCCTTCTATCTATTTTCAAAACATGGAATTTACTTTAAAGTAACAGATGTTTTTATATACATAACCTTTCTATCTATTTTCAAAACATGGAATTTACTTTAAAGTATTTTCTTTATTAAAATATCAATCTAAAATTACTAACTACTCATTATACAAACTAAAGTACTTTATTAATCAAAGATAACAATTTTTTCAGAATGTATTTGGATAAAGTATTCTCAAAGTTTTATTTTTTTAGATGATTTCAAACAACATTGCATAAAATTTCTTGTTTGAATATTAAAATAAAAGAATTTTAAAATTGAAAGTGTTTTTATGAGGTATTTTCAAAACTTAAAAAGAGTGGTTTTCAATTTCCTCTTCATAAAGATAATTATGAAATCCCCTTTCATCTTTGTCTCATAATTCTTATTCTTACAAATCTACTATTATTCATTAACCACTATTTACTCACCATCAACTGACCAGCTGCCACCAACTAGTTGACCACCCACCCTTGGCCATCAACTGTTTGTCATTGGCATCAACTGCTCTGTAACTCCCTAGTAGTCATTTCTTTGTGCTCAAGTCACATAAAAATTAATACCAGGGAATCACATCCTATTTCGTGAGCTTTTCAATATTCGACATAAATGTTGCTAAAAATTCTAACAAAAATTCGACATGGTAACGGTATAAATACCAAGCCTCCTGTAAGACAAAAAATCATAATTAGAATAACCAATCATCCATAACCCAACCTGTTATTCAAAATACAATACTTCAACATCTCAAATATCTTCATTATAAGGCACAAAGTGCCATTCAATCCATAGCATAATAAAGTAATGCAATATCAAAGATAAACAGCTACATAAGTCAAGCCAGCTAAGAATACACTAAGTCATGGCCTCAAGCCACAAGATACAAAACATAGAAGAAGTAAGGGGTCTCATGACCCAAATACAAAAATGAGATCTAGTAATATAAGACAATCTCCAAGTAAAGCAAAAGCAACAATACTTCAACAGCTAAGTCTTTGCATCAGGATCTACCTGCTCATCTAGAGATGATATGGAAAAAAAAGAAAAAAAGGTGAGAAATCAATTGAGATCTCAGTATGGGCATGGGCAATTAATGTGACATCATTATCATCTCTAGCCTACCTTGGTTTCCTTTGAAATCATTTACATACAATCATGAGATTTAATTTTAGGATTTTGCAACCATTCCTTACCAAGGTAGAGGTGTCTTTTAGCATGATCTTGGCATGAAATATATATGCATGCATGAAGAAACTTTACTAATATAATTAAAAAGACATGTATACACGACAAAAGACTAGGCTCATTCATTAAATGTCACAACATACATAAATGGCTATTCTAATGCAAAACATCGAATACATCATAGTTAAGGTCTTTGATTTGGTCTTATCTACCTCATAACTTTTATGTTTCTATCTGTTCCTATGGATCTCACTGTTCTTTCCTCTCGTTTAATCATGGTTAGACACTTTGAAAGCTATGAGCTTATACTTAACCGGTAGTCACCAGTTCCTTAATGCGAATCGACATTGAAACCTTCATGCACACTATAAAGAAAGTTAATGCCCAGTCATCACTAGTCCTTAGAACAATTCAGTGTCGGAACCTTCTTTGTTGATATAAATCGACCATTCATCTTTATGTCTTAATTATGATTTCCTTATCCTTAGTTCTTTCTCTTTTTCCTCTTTCCTAAAAAATCATTCTTTTTTTTATAAGCAATATAAGCATGAGCTTCAATAATGAATTCTAAAATCCTTTTCTTTAAGATAAGAAAAATCACAACAACAACTCAACAGGTAAGCATAAACATTAACTAAAATGCTACCATATGATAAACCAAAACTCATCTAAATTCCACTTTTCACTTCCAACAAATAAGCAAAAGCTCAATCCCAAACAACCTTTACTTTCATTTAGAAATTTTAACACATGGCATATGCATTTACTCAATTTTCGTACATCATATTTCACACCTTGTAACACAAATTTATTTGCATATCAAACAATAAATTTAGAGGCTATAAAAATTATCTAAGACACTTCAATGTGTCCACAAGGTCTTATAAAAATTTCAAAGCAAGAATCATTCTCTAACTATGTTAATAAAATTAGACAAATTCGAAGGTTAGAAACCTCGTATTTACAACCAACAACCATAGTTCCCAATTTTATTACCCTATCAAATGATCATATCAACTCATACAAAAATTCATAGTTTAACTTCAAGATGCCTACAACATCCTGTAAAGTTTTCAAGCCAAAAACCGATCATTTGGTATAGTAAAAAAATTATATAAATTCAGTACTTCAGAAAATATTGTTCATGTCAAAACTAAAATCTTCTTGGTTTATGAATTTTTAAAAATAAAAAAAAAGTTATCTAGACACCTTAATAAAAATAGTGAAGATACCTCCATATGTTAGCTTCATCATAAAAAAATTTTAGCTCAAAATATTGTCTCCATCTGTGTGAATAAAGTCATACAAACTGAGTTGTCCGCATAAATCCGAGAATTCCAACAACAACATACCATTTCTTTTGATCTTTCATGCATAATCATTCATCAAAACTCAAGACTTCTAAGTAAAATTAGAGAACAAGATAAAATAAATAAGTTTAAACATAAACCCTTATCAAAAGATGATTTTTACTAGAGATCAAGATAACCACAAGCTCATTAAAGTTTGATCTTTCAAGTAAGGAAGCAAAAACTCATTCTTTCCTTTTACCTGAATTTTGTCTACTCTAGAATAGGTTCAGGGAGGATTTTCTTGAAAAATTGATAGTGGATTTGTGTTTGTTGGGTGGAAGAGTTATGGAAAAGTGTATTTATTTGTTAGATTTGGTGAAGAATTAAAGAAGTTATGAGGTTGAAATGGTGCAGAGAAAGAAGGAAGAACATTGAAGAATGAAAAAAATAAAGAAGGAGAGAAAGAAAAAAAAAAGTTGTGAAGTGTATGTGTATGTATCTGAAGTGGGAGGGGAAAAATGGGATTTGAGTTTTCCTTTTTTTTTTTAGTGTAGGTGTGTGTGAGAATAGCAAGTTGACAGTTAATTGTGTATATAAATAAGGATAGCTTAGGGATTTTACACACAAAATCACTAAAATAAATATAAAACACCATAAAAAATATATATTATTTTCACACACATCTGATTCCAAGCAAATATTATTTAATTTATCCATTTTGGAGTTCAAATTTCAAAAGGAAACACATGAAGAAAAATCAATTTTTGCTGAGATACTAAATTAATTATAAATGACTAATTATCCATCAACTAACCAAAGTAATTAGTGTATGAAAAAAAAATTGGGGTGTTACATGCTCGATATGCACCACCCACCACCAAGCCCACGGGTGCATATTATTTGATGCCCATTATATACTCTTATCTATAGAGAAAGTGATATAATTGTAATATAATTTCATTATACAAACAAAGTATTTTGCAAATAAATTAGTATAATTACTTTATCCAAACTGTAAGATTGAAAAACAAAAGGAATTAAATTGAAGCAATTAGAATCACTCGCATTTTAAATTCACTGAAATTTAAAAATACTCCATTCAATATTAACATTAAAGAGTTTATTATTGTTTCAATTATCCACGAATTATTTCATATCATTAAGGATATATATTTATTAAAGTTATTTAATTACTACTTCATAATTTCAAAGAATACAAAACTTAATGTCAAATTTGCATTTTGTTTCTGAATAAAATTCATAAGAAATCAGCATTATTCATATATTAGCATTAATTAACACATAAAATATTATATTTGTACACACGTGTGTGTGCGTGTGTGTTATCATCATTATTAGTCACATTTTGCAAACACATGTTTATATGCATAATTCTGAATAGATATTTTGTTAAAAAAAATATAATAAATATTAAATAATATAAACTCAATGAAAATTACTCAAAGTATTGTATTTTCATTTTTTAAAGGAGTAAAATGCACATTTTAAAAATAAAAGAAAATGTTATGCAAAAGACTTCTCTCCAATAATAAAAGTGTAATATATTTTTTTAATTTTTAGGGATAATTTATAAATTAAACTGTTACATATCGAGACATTGGAAGGAGCCCGAGCAGCCCCTCCGAGGTCTCCTTTATCTAAGACCCGACATGGTGGAATCTCGACGAGTTGGTGACGGAGGTTCGGGCGTTTCCTCCATGGTCGCCCCCTACCCGTACCGAGACGAAGACTCCTGATGAAGCCAAGACCCAGAACAAGGCGAGTATGGAACCTCATCGACCTTCTAGAAGGATCCTTCTAACGGTTGGGCTGCCCCTTCACAGTTGACAGCTCAACGCTAAAAATCCAACCTTTAAGTATATTCATAGAGTATAAATAAAAAATGGAATGGTAACAAAGGTAAGTATTCTTCATCTTCCTTTTTGCTCAACACACACAAAAGCTTACTTGAGTGTTGGAGTCCTTTTGTAGGTACCCAACCCCGCTGTATCTACCACTGAAAAGACCACATCTTACCCACGGAATGCCAACACAATGTTACAATGCGTAACATAAACCTATCATTTTTTATGATACGATGGGAACTGGGAACCAATGCTTTCTTTCTTTTTCATTTTGCTTATAATTATTGCAGTATACATTTTTTAAATAATATTTTTAGTAATATGAGAAGATGTAATTAAGGAGGTGTTTGTTTGGATTTTTGTTAAAAAATCAATTTTTTTACTTTAAAAAATAATATTTATATATTTAAATAAATTTTAAAAAAATAATAAGCTACAAAACTTTAAAAAAATAATTTTTAATTTCTTTTATTATATATAAAATTTAAGTTTCATAATTACTTTTCTTAAAATCTAGAACAAACACACCCTAAATTGTGGTACAAAAGATTTTTTTGTGGATGTGGTACAATCATTTTAAAATAAATTAAATATATAAATTATTTATGCTTTTATTAAAGTAAAATGTTAGATATCCATAATTTTTTCACAGAAAACAAGTGTTGAAATGGCGTGATATAAGTAATAACCTTTGAAATGTGAGAAACCGATTAGGGATTTTTAAAATCTAAGGTACTAATTTATTTCCTTATATATAACGCTCTAAATTTTAGCCCCTTAATGCTCAACTCATGTTAAGGTTAAACTTTAGCTATTATGTTATGGTCTCATAAATTTTCTGACCAAATAA
Organism: Dalbergia cultrata; assembly: GCA_031216105.1. Lineage (NCBI taxonomy): Eukaryota > Viridiplantae > Streptophyta > Magnoliopsida > Fabales > Fabaceae > Dalbergia > Dalbergia cultrata. The sequence goes on along the minus strand of CM062344.1, from coordinate 7,634,952 downwards.
GATATAAGGAAAATAATGATAAAAGTTTTATAACTTTATAAAATCCAAACTGAAGCCTTGTATGCAAATAAATTCTACACAATATTAATTTTATGGAAGCTAACTACTACATACACAGGGGCATACAAATCATCTAATGTCTGAATTATATATATATATATATATATATATATCGCATAAATACGTAAATAAATCCAAACATTAAGTCGCAAATCCTAAATAATTAGCAATAACAATAAATATTTTTTGGCCAAAAGTGATCCGATAACCAATAAAGTAATTGAATTTTGAAAGAAAGTATAACTCATCTAAATAATTCTAATGAACTGAAATAAAATACTACCTACTCTCATAATCTGAAATAAAACCCTATATACTCCTCTTAGACGTGCTCTTCCATAGAATCTTTAGCTATTTACTTCTTGTTTGAGATAACACGAAAATAAAATGGGGTGAGAACTTAAAGTTCTTAGTAAAATGAACATAATAAGATATTGCTAAAATCATTTCCAGCCATCTCAATTTCTTTTTAAAAAAACTTGAATATACATTAAAATTCAATTAATAAGTTTGGAAAATATTTACCCGAGGTAGACATATATTTTAACATAGTCTTTTTTAGCATGGATGTAATATTATATTTCATGTATGCATGACAGTATAGTTGAACATGTACATATATATATACAAAATTATATTCAAGTACATAAATTATATATGTAGTATAGTCATTTTGTTTTCTTTCTCTTTCTTTATTCATCTCTTTATTTATACACTTCTTTCTTTATACGTGTCTAACTTTATACATCTTTTTATTTATACACATTCAATTTATCCAATCAGTAGGTGTAACAGCCCAGACACCCGGCAATGCAGATATTGTCCGCTTTAAGATCTGGTGTCCCTCACAGGTTTGCTCCTCCCCCCTTTGTGAGGAAAAATGCGTTTGCATGGGGGAGATATTCATAATCTTATAAGGCATGCTTCAATCCCATCCCAACTGATGTGAAACTATTTCCATCCCTCCTGTGGGGGCCCAGCGTCCTCACTAACTAGCATACCGATCTCGAGACTGGCTCTGATACCATCCGTAATAGCCCAAACTCCCGACGATGTAGATATTGTCAGCTTTGGGGCCTCGACCCCTCATGGGTTTGCTTTTTCCCCCTGGCAAAGGGAAGACGTGTTTTCCCTTCGCCAGGGGGGAAAGAGCAAACCCGTGAGTTCCCTAGTGAGGCTTGTGTCTGGTATTGGTAGAGCAAAGCAAACAATATCTGCATCGTCGAGGGTCTGGACTGTTACAGATGGGTAATAAGTTCATATTAAATTTTCAATCATCATCGACAAATATAGAGGATAAACAAGGTGTGGAAATAGTGGGGATCACCTCTCTCTATTGAGAATTATTTCCAATTCATTGGGGATTGAGGCCAATATCTTTAACATTTTATATCACATTAATATTTTACCAATAGGGACTATGTCCAATATTTTTTTAACATTTCATGTGTATACCTTAAAACTTTCTCTTAACGTAGGTACACATAATAAAATTGTATATAACATCATATCATATCATTAACTCAATGGATCATGTACAACATTATAATTACTTTTAAAATAAGAAAAAAATTCAAACACTTGATAATTTTAAAACAATGCCAACATAAATAAAAAAAAATGTCAAAACAATATAGAGGTTGGCTAGTGCAAATCAATCATAGGAATAATGGTATAGTTGTTACAAGTTGATCATAAGTAAAACTTACTTAAAAAGAATTATATATTTAACATAATTAGAAACAATAATAATTTAAAAAAAAAAACAATGCAGACAATCATCAACATAATCATGTTCAACAAGTCATTCCAATCAAAATTCCTTTTTGGCTATAGTTTCAAATTATAGGATTCCAAATAGTAATAAACTCGAAAGTTGGACACAAAAACCTTACCTGAGGGGGTGTCAAATGAAGTTAGGACTTCTTTGGCTCAACAAAGTGGATCTAAGGAAAAATCTTCTCCTTTTATCCATATATAACCCAACGTCTCTTTCTTTGTGTCCCTGGGGATGATTTTTTTTTTCATTTTCAAAGGTGGTGGGGTTTGTGTTTAGAGAGTGTATGAATCCATGATTTGCAATCCTTACATTGATTGAGAAGGTATTTGGGAAATAATGAATAGAGTAATGTGAAGAAAAAAGAGAAAAATATGGTAAAAAGGAAGAAAATGTATGAGGAGACTGAAATTGTAATCATTAAGAGGAAAAAGTGTGCTAACTTTTTTCTTATATAATGGGTGTGATTAGGGTTTATGTGTGTGTCTTCCTTTTTTATTTTGTAAATAGAAACTATTTGGATAAAAAATAACTATTTAAATTTAAATTAAATATCATATTTATTTTTATCTTTTTATTATTATTTCTATTCTCCTACTATTATTTATTTTATTCTCTTATTATTATGTATATATATAATTTGTTTATGACATATAATATTTTATATATATAAAATAGACCAATCAAAGTTTTTGATTCATTGTCTGTTTATTATAAAAAAAAAGGAAGAATTTGAAAAATAATTATATCTAGTAGTTGGCATCATTATAGAGATTTAATGAGATATCATTATTTAAAATTTGAAACTAAAATATTAATATTTTAAAATTTTACACAATCTTTCATAATTTAAATATTAGTTGGTTGTGGGGTTGATATTCAACACTCTTATTTTTATTTAATTTTTAAAATTAAAAAACTTATTAAATGTTTAAAATATCCTTTTTATTCTTCATTTAATTAGATTGACTTTTCTATTATTTTTCTAATTAATTAAGCTTTTAGACATTTATTAATTAATTATTTTAATAACTCATAAAAATTAGGTAATTAATAAAAGAGAAAAATTAAATATATTATCCAATATATTTATGAGAAATTAATTTAAATATTTAGTCTTAAATTTGGATATTTAGTCTGTTTTTTAATGTCATTGAATAGTATTACTCTTTATTAAATCGTACAATTTTTTATTGAAAAAGGTACAATTTTGTATAAATGTATAATTGATGTATGAAATGCAATATTTTATTATTTGATGCAGTATTGCGGTTTTCCCAAATAAATGGTCATGATGTCAGTCGTGATGATATCTTTTGTGAATTTATATTTTAATCTACAAATCCAATCTATCCTATGGTTTTGAGTTGGCTTTGGCATTTGTCAAACGCATCATACCAACATAAACTACGACGCACGCTGTTTCACGCGCATAATTTAATTAGACAATTTTATTTTAGGCACTGCATAATTGAAAAATGGAGAAATCTCCTCCTAACGCAACCTCATCAAACATTTTACGAGTTATCAAATAAACCAACAATTATTTACTTTTAAAAATCTCAAAATATCGATTTACCAGTCAATTAGACATCTTTAGGAATTTGTTGAGTTCTCCATGTAATTTTTTTCAAGTATTTAAGACTCCATATCATTACTCTTAAGAAGAAAAAAAAGAAAATATCTATAATTTTTTATTAAAAGTTGTAAGAGACAATGATTTTGCAATTCAAACTTGCATTTTGATCAAGAAGATTGAACATTTACAATTAGTATCTTTCATAAAAAATGTGTTTCTCGAAATTCAAACTTGTATTTTGATAAGATACTGAGTTGCTAACTACATTCAGCAATTTATTGGTTTTCGATATTTTCTCCTACTAAACATTTCAATCCAATCATGCAGGTGCTAACTCAAATTGTCAATCCTAGTGAGTTTTTTTTTAACCATTGTGTCCCTATTTCAAAAACTATTTATCGGAATGCCACTCTTCAAAAATCATTTACCAAACTATTTCTCTTTTTTCCTACGTGGCTTGTATACGATAAAGTTTTTGATTAACTCGTCAACAAATATTTTTTTTATTCATTTTATTGTATAAAAAAATTAAAAAAAATCTCAATATATCATTATTATATAATAAAAGTATTCTTATTAAAAGTAAATTCGAAGAAAATATAAGCAAATTCATACGAAGTACAGTAATTAACTCTAACTTACATGTAAAATCAAGAAATTAAAATAATTTTAATCTAACAAATCCGATCGAGCAAACTAGATATTTGAAATTGTAGGGCTTGACTCACCTATTTAATGTTACTTTCATATATCACTATAACTTTGATTTGATTATTGAATTTTTTTTGTGTGGACAATTTATAAATATTTTATAAATGCCAAATGGATATAGAGACATGTCTTGATTCTAAGGGGAGAATTTTCCTCTCAGTTGGGAATGTTCTCTTCAAACTAAACTATTGTTTACCATTTTTCAATGAAAAAACAAATAAATTTGATTAAATTGAAGGGGTTTGATATTCTTTTTTACCTTTAAAAAACTGAATTTTCTCATGATCACTCTTTATGTTGGTCTGATTTTATTTAAGTATTGGTAGTAAATACAATGTGTCAACTATCAAGTATTTTGAAAGGAATTATTTTTTTCCTATAAAAACTCGTGTGTCCATACACCAAGCCTAGCTTTCCATTGTGATTTTTTCTTTTCAAATGAATTAACTTCAATATATATAATTCTTAAAAAACTAAACTGATTAACTTCAATTCATATACTCAATACCCAAGCCTAGCTTTCCCTTGTCAACTATCAAGTATGATGTTTATAATGGGTGTAACCTCTCAAGTTTGATATAATTTTGAGAAATTTTAAAAAATCAGTCTATAATATTTACACATTTGCCAGTGGGGGTAGCGCCTCATGTATTCTACGGGTGGGCATGACACTCCTGAAATTTTCAGTTTTCAAATTTATATATATGTACATATATTTGACCCTCCTAAATTCAAATATTAAAGACGATATCTTATAAACGTTTTACTTAGATATTTGAAATATTATAATAAATAATATGTTGTGCATATAGATGTTTTTTGAGTTTTGATTGAAAAGTAATTTTTTTTAGGATAATAGTCAGCAATAACAAATTGAGTAATTTACATAATTAAAATAAAAATAATACAATATTATATATTTGCCTGAAGTTAAAAAGAATTACACCAATGTCCTGAAATGTATTATATAAAAATCGGATTATACCGATTTCTGTGTTGTGGATGAGATTTTGAAAATTGGAACACACAAATCGAGTTGAACTGATTTGTCACGGCACAGCAAATCGAGTCAAACCTTTTTGTCATTGGTTGTGTCAGAAACAGTGAATAATCGGTTTAAACAGATTTTGGACAAGATGCAGATCCTATGTTAGAAACTATGAAAAATCGGTTTAAACCGATATTGGAGAGGCTACAACATCGAGTTGACAAGCTTACAGAACTTGTCACAACACTATTTGAAATCGGTTCAAACTGATTTATGCTTCATGTTTTTCTATATAAACAGAATCAGTTGAGCACGATTCAAGCAGCACTTTGGGCATTCAGGTTGTTCTTTCAGTTTTGAAAAATTTAGTGTGTGGAGGGAAATTGTGATGTTTTGGTGAAAGTGAAAGTAGTGAAGTAAACATGGAAGGTGAAAGTATCTATCGATTGAATGAAATTGATCACATTGTGGGAAGATTAGCACACCAAGTTAGTAGATTGTTTTCCTTTGTTTATTATATTAAGAATTTAATTTATTTAGATTAATATATTTTAATATATTAGTTGTGATTAGGTAGGCTTAGTAATTTAATCTAGCGTGTGATAGGTTATTTACTGTAATTTTTCTGTGTAGATATGTATTAAGTGAAAAGATTGCACTTTGTGTTATAGGATAAGATAGCTTAATATATTAGTAGTTAGGTGGTTAAGATTATAGGATTTATTGGAATGTAGAGCTTGTTTTGACCTATTTGAATTATGTAGTTTTTCAAAATGGTTTTTAAATGTATGTTTTATATTAGATTTTTAACGACAAAGAAAAAAATTTGTTTGTTGAGGAAAAGAATTTGTAAATGGAAAAAAAGAAAAGTATTGTTTGGAAGATTAATTTTTAAAATAAGTTTAAAAGTAGTCAAACAGAAAACGTGTTTGAGAAAGTAATTTTAAAAAATAGAAGCAGATATAAAATAAATGCATTGGTGTAATATATATAACTTAACATAAGTAGTTTGGTATATAGTATTGGACTGAGTAGTAGTTAATTTCTTAAATTTGAACCAAAAAATATAAAATAAATCCAATTTTGATTACCTAGATTATCATAGCATGATTTAAATAACCTTTCAGAATCATATGCAAAAGATAAATTGAGGGACTTCTTCACTACCGACCTTTTTTTTTTCTTTCATTTTCGTGTTGCCTCACTGAATGAGCATGGAGATCTATATATAATGGTTTACACATTTTGAAATCGATTTAAGTTGAGAATTCTTGACAGATCAAACCGATTCAAATCGATTACAATGACTATCTTACTGTAGCTTGTCAGGTGCTATTAGAATGGGTCAGAAATTGGTTTAAACCGATTTCTGATCCATTCTGACAGCAATTGCTTTGCCATAGTAATCGGCTTGAACCGATTTAGGCAAAATCAATTTAAGTTGATTTGTTATGGATGACAACAATAGCTTCAACAAAAATTAAGTTGAACTGATTTCTATATATAAAAAAATCAGACATTTGTGTAATACTTTTCATAACAAGGTATATATATAATACCCATTTTTTTTATTTTTTTTATATGAAAAACTCTAACAAATTGGTCATTTAACAAGGAAAACCATTTCATAATACAATGAAAGTTACGAGATAGATTCGACATTCCTTAGTATTTTCAAATGATTTATTGGACAAATTAACCTTTAGTTATATACAAATAGTTTAAATTGATTCCTAACAAAAATACAAATAAAACAAATAAGTTCATCAAAAAATTAAAAATGAGTTAATTTGGTTTGTATTTTCAATTGTAAGGACCGTGAAATATTTAATATTTTTTTAGAAACTAATTTATTTAGCATCATTTTTGTCAAAGACCAACTTTTTTTCATATGTAAACTTTCTTTTAAAATGTAGATTAAAAAAATTAAAAGATATATATTATTATTATTATTTACATTTATATTATTTTTTAATGTTCACCCCCCTAAAATTTCATTCTAGCTTCACCCTGTTTGCGATGGGTTCGAATTCCCAATTAACACTAGAAGAAAATTGTTGGCTTTAATTATTTGATAGCCGTCGTTATTAGTTTAATTTATATTACTATCTCATCAACCATTGGCGCAACTAGGACTCAATGTCTAGCATATTTATCTTTGTTCTCGATTCACCACGACTTAAAAAAGGTGAAGTATTGGCTAGTCAGGGTAACTTAAGGACTAACCTTGGTCCTCATAGCGAAGCTTCCAAAAATGCCTTGTTTACTTAAAGTTTTTATTTTAGAAAAGGGTTCCCCTATTTTACAGTCGCAATTAGGCAATTAGGGGCTTCTAGTCTCTTGTGTGTGGGGTCTGTCTTGCAACATCAAACCACAACAACCAATCGCCCACACCTTCCTGCCACATGACTCACTAGAGAGTCTAGTCTGAACCGTGCTCTCCCAAAACACCACCGACTCCAATTCCCAAAAGGCCTTTGCTTCCTTCAGATTCTCATTTCCCACTTGGGAACATGTACGGTAACACTTTACAATGTTGCATTTGGTTTTTGGTTGTGGTGTTGAGCTTTGTCATTTTGTGTGGTTGAAGGTGCTTGGCATTAAGCTATTGGGTATGTCTACATTAACCATTTTCATTGGAAATTTGGAAATTTTCTCGGGGGTCAGGTAGCAGAGAAAAGTTTCATTATAAAAAAAAACTTAAAGAAAATTAATTTTTGCTTGTAAAATTAGGGGCCCACCCGAGAGAACAAAAAACCCAAAAAGACAATTTTAGGAAAAATAAAAAGAAAAACGAAAAACGGGGGGGGAATGTTTTACAAGGACTTTGACACTCTCCTGCATTGAAAAAAAAAAAAAAAGCTTCTGGTGGTTCATGGCGTGAGTGTAGAGTTGCGAGAAAGACTTTGCGGAGGTGAAAAAGGATGCATGCATGGCTTGATCCATCGAGGCGCATGCTAGTGGACTTTCTCTTTTTTCTGGCGACCAGAGAATTTTGTTTTTGGGCGAGGTTGGTGGCTAATGATGGAAGAAGGAGAAGAAAGATTGAGATAAAGAAGAGAAAGTGATAAACAAATATTTACTCTTAATCTTAGTAAAAGCCACATGTAACATACTAGTCGTTAGATTTTAAACTAAATCATCTGATAGGCATTGTCATTGACACACAAGGAAAAAAGGGGTATTTTTGGAAGTTTGACCACAAGGACTAATCTTGATCCCTAAGATCCGAAACCTATGAATGTACGAGTTTTTTTTTTCCTGCCCCTAACCTCCTCATGTTTTCCCTTGAGCGCTCTTTACTATTCTTACATCCTTACTGTTATTCCCTTTATTGTCGTGTCTCCTGAGTCCTGACCCTCCGCTACCTGAATGAGCATTTCATTCATACCATGACATTTCTTAATTATTTCTTCTGGCCCTTTAAGCTTTTAACATAGTCCCACCATTCGTTTGTACCATAACCCTTGCAAGCTTCCACGAGATTACTCGATTTCAGATCACATGCCATTGATTTTGTTTTGAAATTTCAAAAAAATATATAAAAAAAATAGACACCAATTTAGTCGTGGGAAAAAAATGTTCGATAAATAGATTTTTGAAGATAAGAGTATATTTTGTAATTTCTTGCAATTAAAAATTAATGCATGATAAATTGTTTTTTCTTCAATATTTTTGGAAAATTTATGGATGAATTTATTTATGGTGATTTGTAAAATATTTTTAATTGACCTTAATAAAAAACACAAATAAGACAAACAAATTAATTTAAATATTAAGAAAGGCCAACCTATCTTACATTTTTTATTGTGAAGGATCGTGATTTTTTTTTTCAAGGAATCAATTTGATCTGTACTTTACTGTTAAGGATTAATTTGATTATTTACTTGCGAATAAACAAAGCTTTGTCATTATTTTCTCCATTTGATATCTTTTAAGAGTCTGAATGTGATATCCCAAATAAAGAAATAATAATAATAATAATAATAATTATTATTATTATTATAGTTAATAGTAAACTATGAGCATACATATGCATTATAGTTAGTATATTCATTTTAGTTAGTTGTGTTGCATGCATTATAATTTAAATATGCATTATAGTTAGTAGTGTTAATGCATTATAGTTAGAATATGAATTAAAATTACTAAGTGTAGTTAGCATTAATATTAATTATTATTATTAAGTCTAGATATATGACACTAATATTAATTATAATTATTATTACTAAGTGTAGCTACCATTAGTATTATTATTATTAAGTGAACCTAACATAAATATTATTTAATATTATAATTACTAAGTGTAGTTAGCATTAATATTAATTATTATTATTATTAAGTCTAGATATATGCCACTAATATTAATTATAATTAATATTACTAAGTGTATCTAGCATTAGCATTATTATTATTAAGTGTACCTAGCATTTATATTAATTATAATTAATATTGCTAAGTGTAGCTAGCATTAATATTAGTTATTATTATTATTAAATCTAGATATATGGCACTAACATTAATTATAATTAATATTACTAAGTGTAGCTAGCATTAGTATTATTATTATTAAAGTGTAAATAGCACAAATATTATTTAACATTATAATTACTAAGTGTAGTAGGCATTAATATTATTTATTATTATTAGTAAGTATAGACATATAGCACTAATATTATTTATAATTATTATATTTGTGTATAAATATATGTGTGTAGGAGTGTGTGTGTGTGTGAGAAATGTTTAGTTTCATTTTGCTAAGTTTTGCTTCCACCTCCTCTAAACCAAAATTTCTCTAAACCAAATCTCCTCTAAGCCAAAACTTCTCTAAGCCAAACCTCCTCTAAACCAAATCTCCTCTAAGCCAAACCCCTTTTTTGGCCGAATTCATCTCTTGTCAAGCTCATAATCCTCGTGGCCGAACTTCAGTGGACCTAACTAATCATCTCTTAAGACGTTGTGACGCTCCCTCCCTTTAATCGACGAGTTTGGTTACTTGTACCATTCCAATTTTCCAAAATTAAGTTGTTAGTAGAAGCACACTCCCGACTATCAAAGGTGAGTGGATTTAAGCTCATGACCATACTTTTGGTCATTATTAATATATTTTCAAATTATATGAATTATTTATGAAATTTTAGAATAATTTATGTCAAGAGAACATGTTGTTATGAATTATGTCAATTTTAGAAATATTATCATGAGAACTAATTATTTTGGAAAACTCATGGGACCATGCTTGCTGTATGAATTATTTAGATTTATTTATTAGTTACAAAATATTTTAAATCTCAGTTTTGTATGAAATTATTACTATTATTTTTTTAGCCAATAAATAGTGAGAAACAGATCAGCGAGTTAACTAGCAGGATTGATCGTTAACCTTGGTACCAAGTGGTCCACTAGAGGACTAGCTCACCCACAATAAGGAACCTAGTGAGGTGTCCATTTATGGGACCTAGTTAGGTGCCCATCGATTAGCCATTGGCTCGTTTAGCTATTGATTCGGATAATTATGTGCATGAATAATTCATGTTTCTCTACTAATTGTTGCTATAGATTGATTAATTTATATGTAATTATATATGTAATATATTTCACATCAATTGCATGTATATGTTATGTATTTTGTTATTGTCCCATGTGGGTTGTGAGTGGAGGCTCGCTCACCGAGTTTTGATGAACTCACCCTCTCTTTTCCTTTCCCTACAGATACGCTGAGTTCGCTTGTACCACGTAATCCTCCGCAGAGTGCTACTGACTTTCCTTGGTGAGCTTCGCTTTGAAGTGGAGCTTATTGTCATTTATGTCACCTAGTAGTGCTCCAATAAATTGTGTAGGCGTGATCCCTGACATGCATGATATTATTTTCTAATTTATGTTAATTGTTTTATTATGTCTGGCTTTGGCCTAGAATATGGATTTTATGCAGATTTATGTTCAGAATTTATGTTTTAGAAATAATTCCATATTATCAAGTTTTAGTTGAACTTGACATATTTTAAATAAATTTGGGTTATTTATGCATATTAGTCAGCCACGTTACTGCAGGCTTCCGTGGGGACCCAAATCCTCACGTGCCGGTCACGTTCTCTAGGTGGGTTGTGACAAAGTGGTATCAGAGAAATAGGTTTCCCTACATATTATTAGAGCAAGTGACCACAAATATCATGACATCTAAGTAAATGGAAGCGCGCCCATTTGCAATGATGTGGTGCTATTTGAGGCCTTTAGGAAATGGTCAGTCTTGTTTAGGTTTTATAAGAGCTTGTCTTTCTTGGCACTCATAGTCTTGTTATATGCCCTCCCTTTCACAGTGTGACAATGCCACCTATACACTCTTCACGTCTTCACCGTCGTCGTAGGAGCAATGCATCTGGTGACAATGCTCATCTTAGAGCTTTTGAACAGATGGTAGCAAACTTAACAGATGTGATGGCCAGGCAGCTAGAGGCGACTATGCAGCCACCTCCAGTTAGAGATACAGATGACTCAGCTTTAGAGCGATTCAAGAGGATGGACCCACCTACTTTCAATGGGTGTCTGACGACTGAGGATCCCCAGGAATTCCTTAGGCAGGTCGAGAAGATAGTTGGTGTCATCCATTGCTCTTCGGAAAGAGCGGTGGAGTTGGCTGGCTTTCAGCTTGGAGGCCAAGCAGAATTATGGTATCAAGAGTTCCGACAAGGGTATGGAACTGCTAGCTCTCCCTCTTGGGAACAATTCAAGGAATCCTTCATGCGAAGATTCATATCAGAGAGCTGCCAAGCACAGATGATTGAGGAGTTTTTGAAACTCCGTTTAACTCCAGGTATGACAGCATTCTGAGTATGATGAACGTTTCACTTATCCGCACAGCACCTCTAGCATAATACCGACAGATACATCTAGGGTGAGACGTTTCATTCAGGGTCTGCCAAGAGATCTATTCCTCAGCTTGCAGCCTCATGTCGGGACCAAGGACTATGATCAGGTGGTAGACATTGCGATTGGTCTCGAGAATGGTTTAGCGTAATCCACGGGCTATGTCAGAAGCCAATAAGAAGGCCAGGGTTCATGCCACTTTCTCGAGTGGAGTAGGTTCGAGCAAGGATCACGATCAGCAGGGACAACAACGGAGTCAGTCGGGTAGGGCCACCTTCTCAGAGCCCATCCCAAAGACGCCAGCTGTAGCACACTCTTTTAGTAGAGGGGCAACAAGATAAAGGGATGTGGTTCATGGCAGTCATATCCAGTATGCCCGACTTGCGAAAAGAGACATCAGGGTCAATGTTTATTTGGCTCTACAGTTTGTTATAGATGTGGTCAGCCGGGTCATAAGCTCGCAGAATGCTCGATGTTTCAAAGAGCTCCTAGTCAGGGGTCAACTAACCCCTCCACATCGATTCAATCTCTGCAGTCAACAGTCCAGGGCGGCGTCATCGCATCTGCAGGTCGTGGAGCAGGGGGTAGGGGCCCTGTTGGCCGAGGACCAGGTGGAAGAGGAGTAGGCGGTAGAAGCCAAGGTAGTGGAGGACAACCCCGTCTATTCGCTATAACCCGTCAGGATGCGCAGGGTTCAAATGAAGTTGTAACAGGTATGATGACAGTATGTTCCTTTGATGCTGTGACATTATTTGATTCAGGGTCTACCCACTCTTATGTGTCCCCGTTCTTTGTTGTACGGTTTGGAAGATCCCCTGAGGATCTTGATGAGCCGTTTTTAGTTGGGGTGCCTTCGGGTAAACCCATCCTTATTCAAACAGTGTATAGATCATGCAAAGTCAAAGTTGGTGACATGGAAGCGCTAGCAGATTTGAAAGTGTTAGACATGTCTGACTTTGACGTTATTCTAGGCGTAGATTGGTTATCCCCATGTCATGCCTTGATAGATTGTTATAGAAGAGTAGTAAGATTCGAGGTCCCAGGTGATGAGCCAAGAGAGGTTCTTGGCACAAGATGCTTAATGCCGACGAGCTTAATATCAGCTATGAATGTGCTATGGTTGATGGATAGAGGTAGTTACGGGATTTTAGCTGCAGTCAGGGATGTAGAGGCAGAGACACCAAGTTTGGATACAATTCTGATGGCTAATGAGTTTCCAGACGTGTTTCCAGATGATTTACCTGGTATGCCACCAGAGAGAGAAATAGAGTTTGGGATAGAGCTTGAACCAAAAGTTAGACCCATCTCTATACCCCCATATTGCATGGCTCTAGCGGAGTTAAAAGAATTGAAGGAGCAGCTACAGGAGTTGTTGGACAAAGGGTTTATACGGCCAAGTACCTCTCCATGGGGTGCTCTAGTGTTATTCGTTAAGAAGAAAGATGGTTCGATGAGGATGTTTATAGATTATAGGTAGCTAAACAAGGTGACGATTAAGAATCGATACCCTTTACCCCGCATAGATGATCTTTTTGACCAGCTTCAAGGGGCAACATGTTTTTCCAAGATCGATCTTCGATCTGGTTACCATCAGCTGAAGATTAAGGATGAAGATATACCTAAGACGGCTTTCAGGACTCGCTATGGACATTACGAGTTCTTAGTGATATCCTTTGGGTTAACCAATGCCCCAAAGAAATTTTCATGGATTTAATGAATAGGGTGTTTAAACCGTTTCTGGATCACTTTGTGATTGTCTTCATTGATGACATCTTAGTGTATTCCAAAAGTAAGGAGGAACACGAGCAACACCTGAGAATGGTTTTACAGACCTTGAGGGAAAACCAGTTGTATGCCAAGTTTTCCAAGTGTGAGTTCTGGCTAGAACAGGTGGCATTCCTTGGACACGTAGTGTCGAAAGATGGCATTCTAGTAGATCCAAAGAAGGTGGAAGCAGTGCAGCAATGGCCTAGACCTACAACAGTTTCAGAAGTTCGTAGTTTCTTGAGTTTGGCAGGATATTACGCATTTATCTGCTCAGATTTCTCGAGGATTGCAAAGACCCATGACCAAGCTGACACAGAAGAATGTCAAGTTTCAGTGGACAGAAGAGTGTGAAGAAAGTTTTCAAAGGCTGAAAACATGCTTGACCACGGCACCAGTTATTGTACTACCTTCAGGTTCAGGAGGTTTTTTAGTATTCTGTGACGCTTCTAGAATTGGACTTGGCTGTGTCTTGATGCAGCATGGCCAAGTTATAGCATACGCCTCGCGGCAACTTAAGAAGCATGAGCAAAATTATCCTACCCATGATTTGGAGATGGCGGCAGTGATTTTTGCCTTGAAGATTTGGAGACATTACCTGTATGGATAAACTTGTGAGATTTTCACAGACCACAAGAGCTTTAAGTATATCTTTCAATAGAAGGATCTGAACCTGAGACAGCATAGATGGCTTGAGTTATTAAAAGATTATGACTGCATTTATCTCGTACTCACCCAGGGAAGGCGAATGTAGTGGCGGATGCTTTAAGCGAGAAGTCAAAGTGGCTTTCCCACATAACGCTAGTAAGACAAGCGTTAGTAAAAGATATCCACAAGATAGAAGCTGAAGGAGTTCAGTTTGGCCTTAGTGAATCAGGGGCTTTTCTAGCTCACATCAAGGCTCAGTCAACCTTGGTGGGACAGATCAAGGCACAACAAGGTGAGGATCTGAAGTTAGCTAAGTTGGGTGAGGATGTTCGTAAAGGTGAGAATACAGAGTTCTCAGTTGATACTGAGGGTGTATTGCACCTTGGAAATCGTTTATGCGTGCTAGCAGTGGGTGAGTTGAGGAGAAAAGTAATGGAAGAAGCTCATAGTGCAGCATACTCAGTGCACCCAGGATCAACTAAGATGTATCAGGATCTAAAAGCTATTACGGTGGGATGGTATGAAGAGAGATATCGGTGACTTTGTAGCTAGGTGTCTGGTGTGTTAGCAAGTCAAGGCTGAGCACCAGAGGCTAGCAGGGTTACTTCAGCAGATAGACATTCCAGAATGGAAGTGGGAGAGGATAACCATGGACTTCGTAATTGGATTACCTCGAACCACCAAAGGGTTCGACTCCATATGGGTAATAGTAGACAGGATGACCAAATCAGTACACTTTTAGTGCGGCACTACCTTTTTACCAGTAAAGACTACCTTTAGTGCGGCACAGTGTGCTCAATTGTACATCAACGAGATAGTTAGACTCCACGGTGTCCCAGTATCTATCATATCCGATAGAGGATCCCAGTTTACTTCACAATTCTGGAGGGCGTTTCATGAGGCCCTTGGCACACATGTGGATTTGACCACAGCTTTTCACCCTCAAACAGATGGTCAGTCAGAAAGGACGATACAAATCTTAGAAGATATGCTCAGAGCCTGCACACTAGATTTCAAAGGAAACTGGTGTGATCACCTACCCTTGATCGAGTTCTCATACAATAATAGTTATCAGTCGAGTATCTAGATGGCACCATTCGAAGCCTTATATGGGAGGCGTTGCAGGTCTCCCATCGGGTGGTTTGAGCTTGGGGAAGTTAAGTCTTTAGGCCCGGACCTAGTTCAGGAGACCTTAGAGAAGGTTCAGTTGATTAGAGAACGTCTCTTAGCAAAGACAATCCAGTGTAAGTCGTATGCTGATAACCGTCGACGTAACTTGGAATTTGCGATTGGAGATAACGTGTTTCTGAAAGTATCCCCTATGAAAGGAGTAGTGAGGTTCGGTAAGCAAGGAAAGTTAAGCCCTCGTTTTATTGGTCCATTTGAAATCTTAGAAAGAGTTGGAGCGGTAGCTTATAGGTTGGCACTGCCTCCCAGTTTATCAACCATACACCCAGTATTTCATGTTAGTATGCTCAGGAAATATATGCCTGACCAATCTCATGTGATCACTCCACAAACGGTCCAAATTGATGAGAGCTTGTCATATGAAGAGGAACCAGTTGCCATCGTGGATAGACAAATTAAGAAGCTTCGCTCAAAGGAGATAGCCTCAAGAAAAGTTATCCTGAGGAACCATTCAAAGTAAGCGAAAGAACTTGGGAAGCTGAAGAAGCTATGAAAACCAAATATCCCCATCTCTTCCCATCTTTTAAGGGGAGTAGTATATGATATCCCAAATAAAGAAATAATAATAATAATAATTATTATTATTATTATTATAGTTAATAGTAAACTATGAGCATACATATGCATTATAGTTAGTATATTCATTTTAGTTAGTTGTGTTGCATGCATTATAATTTAAATATGCATTATAGTTAGTAGTGTTAATGCATTATAGTTAGAATATGAATTAAAATTACTAAGTGTAGTTAGCATTAATATTAATTATTATTATTAAGTCTAGATATATGACACTAATATTAATTATAATTATTATTACTAAGTGTAGCTACCATTAGTATTATTATTATTAAGTGAACCTAACATAAATATTATTTAATATTATAATTACTAAGTGTAGTTAGCATTAATATTAATTATTATTATTATTAAGTCTAGATATATGCCACTAATATTAATTATAATTAATATTACTAAGTGTATCTAGCATTAGCATTATTATTATTAAGTGTACCTAGCATTTATATTAATTATAATTAATATTGCTAAGTGTAGCTAGCATTAACATTATTATTATTTAGTGCACCTAACATTAATATTATTTAACATTATAATTATTAAGTGTAGCTAGCATTAATATTAGTTATTATTATTATTAAATCTAGATATATGGCACTAACATTAATTATAATTAATATTACTAAGTGTAGCTAGCATTAGTATTATTATTATTAAAGTGTAAATAGCACAAATATTATTTAACATTATAATTACTAAGTGTAGTAGGCATTAATATTATTTATTATTATTAGTAAGTATAGACATATAGCACTAATATTATTTATAATTATTATATTTGTGTATAAATATATGTGTGTAGGAGTGTGTGTGTGTGTGAGAAATGTTTAGTTTCATTTTGCTAAGTTTTGCTTCCACCTCCTCTAAACCAAAATTTCTCTAAACCAAATCTCCTCTAAGCCAAAACTTCTCTAAGCCAAATCTCCTCTAAGCCAAACCTCCTCTAAGCCAAATCTCCTCTAAGCCAAACCCCTTTTTGGCCGAATTCATCTCTTGTCAAGCTCATAATCCTCGTGGCCGAACTTCAGTGGACCTAACTAATTATCTCTTAAGACGTTGTGACGCTCCCTCCCTTTAATCGACGAGTTTGGTTACTTGTACCATTCCAATTTTCCAAAATCAAGTTATTAGTAGAAGCACACTCCCGACTATCAAAGGTGAGTGGGTTTAAGCTCATGACCATACTTTTGATCATTATTAATATATTTTCAAATTATATGAATTATTTATGAAATTTTAGAATAATTTATGTCAAGAGAACATGTTGTTATGAATTATGTCAATTTTAGAAATATTATCATGAGAACTAATTATTTTGGAAAACTCATGGGACCATGCTTGCTGTATGAATTATTTAGATTTATTTATTAGTTAGAAAATATTTTAAATCTCAGTTTTGTATGAAATTATTACTATTATTTTTTTTAGCCAATAAATAGTGAGAAACAGATCAGCGAGTTAACGGCTGCAGGATTGATCGTTAACCTTGGTACCAAGTGGTCCACTAGAGGACTAGCTCGCCCACAATAAGGAACCTAGTGAAGTGTCCATTTATGGGACCTAGTTAGGTGCCCATCAGATTAGCCATTGGCTCAGATTTAGCTATTCAGCTCAGATAATTATGTACAGAATAATTCATGTTTCTCTACTAATTGTTGCTATAGATTCAGTTAATTTATATGTAATTATATATGTAATATATTTCACATCAATTGCATGTATATGTTATGTATTTTGTTATTGTCCCATGTGGGTTGTGAGTGGAGGCTCGCTCATTGAGTTTTGATGAACTCACCCCTCTCTTTTCCTTTCCCTACAGATACGATTCTGAGTTCAGTTATACCACAGAATCCTCCGCAGTAGTGCTACAGCTTCCTTGGTGAGCTTCGCTTTGAAGTGGAGCTTATTGTCAATTATGTCAGCCTAGTAGTGCTCCAATAAATTGTGTAGGCAGGATCCCCGGATATGCATGATATTATTTTCAGAATTTATGTTAATTGTTTTATTATGTCTGGCTTTGGCCTAGAATATGGATTTTATGCAGATTTATGTTCAGAATTTATGTTTTAGAAATAATTCCATATTATAAAGTTTTAGTTGAATTTGACATATTTTAAATAAATTTGGGTTATTTATGCATATTAGCCAGTCACGTTACCAGAGGCTTCCGTGGGGACCCATATCCTCACGTGCCGGTCACGTTCTCTAGGTGGGTCGTGACATTGAATAATATGCACTAACAATATGATTATTTTTACAATGTTAGATGATAAAAAATCACTATATGATTCATTATTAAAATGTATTTAATTCAAATTTTAAAAAATTTCACAAAATGAATGAGTTGTTAACCTTGTATTGGGTATCTTTATATAATTAGTGTATGATAATTAATTTTTTTTTCAAAAGGAAGATTAATAGAAATGAGTTATGTACAAGATTTTCTTACAATATACCTACGAGACAAATAAGATGGTGGATCCGAGAAAATAATAAAATTAAAATGGTCCATCATCAAGTTTATTTTAGACTTGTCATATTTAATTAAATTCATATTTTATTTAATAATGAGTTAGTATGGTATCTAAATTCTATTAATAGGAATATCATTTTTCAATGTTTGAGATATCTTGATGTAAATATATTGTTAGGAAGATGCTGAGCACTTATCATCTGTCAAAAGTTACACAATAGTACTAGTTGAAGTGGGTGTTGGGGGTGTCACGCGCAGGTTGAGGAGAGTGACGTAGCTGGAACGGGTCATAAAGGTACAGCGTAGGAAGGGTATTGGTGACTTGGGGAACGAAAGAGGCAAAGGTAGCCCTCCTCCCGTACTCTTGGATTGGACTTTTCAGGAAAGGGTTTCCTTTTACTTCTATTATTCCCATTTCCTTTTTCTGATGCCAAACCCCGAACCCAAACCCAAACCCAGACCCAGACCCAAACCCTCCTTCACTTTCTTTCTTACCTTGCCTGCTCCCTTCCCCCTGATACCATGCTCGCAATATAATAATTATTATTAGTCGACCTCCTTCCCCAAAATACCCTCTGTTCCCACCCCTAATTACTTTCCCCTTTTGACCCTCTGACATGGTAAAACTTAGTCCTAATACTAAAAAGATAAAAAATGGTTGGAGAGGCGAGGAATGGGTGGAGGTTAGCTTGTAAGTTATCATGGGAATCATTAACGATTAGAAGCTAAACAAAAGGTAATTTTCAGTAATTATCCATCTTTTGGACTCCTTCCGCTGTCTATTTCCATTATTGGATTTTTTTTTTTTGCCCCTTGGAGCCACAAAGACTAGAGAGAAAGAGAGAGAAGGATAGCCGAGGATGGTTTTCCATTTCGTTAACGTGGGAAAATTGTTTAGGAAAGAGGGAAATGTTCTTTCTTTCCCTATTTTTACCATTTGTATTTATTTGATTTAAGATAAGGACTTGTCTAATTCGTGTCCTTAAAATAATAATTAAGGCTTTCACAATAAATAAATTTAAATTTTTTTTGATGAATTTTGCACTTTAAAAATATAATAACAATCACACTTTATAATGTTAATTTACCTTTTTTAAAATCTTAATTATTATGCTAAGGGTATTAGTTAGCAAAACTTTTAAGATAATCGTATACCTTTAAGATCTTATTTATTTTAAAATAACTATTTTTTTTGAAAACTTAAGTAATATTAATTTCTTTTTTTGTTATATTTTAAAGTTAATTAAGTAATATAGATAATTCTCTAAAATATTAATATTGAAAATTTGAAATTTATTTAATTATTTCTTTAATCCGGGATACATTTGATATTTAACAATTTTCTAAAACAATTGTTAGAAAAATATTTAATTTAATTATGTGAAGTGTTTTATTTATACCTTAATTTTTATTTTAAATACTCGTTTTGATTCCTGAAAAAAAATATTGATGGATAAATTAACATCTGATGTAAAAGTTTTCTATTGTTCTCTTTCCATCTAGACAATGGGACAAATTGATTCCCTGTGTAGAATTTTTTTCAATTGTAGATAGCACAATTAAGCCCTCGGGAAGTGATTAATCCCTTCTCTAAAAAGAGAAATCTTATTTATATATGTAATATATAGGATACTATATAAACATACTTCCATATTTTTTAGATAAATTATATATCTTATTTAATAATATATGAGAATATACCTATATAATACCCATACACTATAAATTTAAATAATACTATTCTTGTGAGGGATCATACAAGGAAGTCTCTAATTAACTTACATGCAGGGAATTAATAAAGACTTTCCTTCAAAAGAAACAAAACAAAAATAGATAGGGGTGAAAATGGCTTGGACATGTTAAGTTGATTTATCAATCTGTTATTTTTTAATAAAAAAATTTAATATTTTTAATTCAAATATTTATAACAAATCAATTCACCTCTTTTCATTTTATGGCCAATTCACACATGTTGATAAAATAGTTAAAAATAAAATGAAAAATAAATTGATGCACGAGCATATTTTGACAAAATAAATTAATATTTTTAACCTAAATAAATAAAATGGGTTAACGCATCCCATAATGCAATACGTAGCACCCCTAAAAATAGATAGTAGAACTTTTTGCCGTTATTATTATTATTATTATTATAATTTGAAGTGCAAGAATGAGGAGGCTAAAAAAAGATGGCACATTTAGAGAGAGAGAGAGAGATTAAGCAAGTGGGTTAATTAGAAAGAGAGAGCAACAGAGGGAGCATGGTGGTAAGAAGGAGGAGGGGGATGCTTTCGGCCAAGCTTGCACAAACTGGCCTCGTCTATGCTGTATTGGGCAGTTAAGGAATACAAACATCTTTGAACATCTCCTTCTTTATTTCCTTTTCTCCAACACCTTCCTTCTCGCTCTCTCTCTCTCTCTCTCTCTCTCTCTCTGGTCGTAGGTTTTGATTTTTTCTTCTCTCAACTCAGCATTCTCAACCCTCCTTCAATTCTACCACTTGTCTCTCTCCATTATTTTATTCTCAAACAAGGAGAGAGAGAAAGAGGCAAGCTCAGCGGGGAACAAGACACACCCCAACAAACACACACACCCCCCCTCAGTTTAAATCTCTTCTGCAGCCAACCCAACAAATTTTCTCTTCTCCCTCGTTCTTTTTTTATTTTTCTTTCCTTTTGAACAAAGGAGAAGAAGGAATAATAAAAGTGTTTTGGCCCTGGGTTACTTGATTTGTTTTTTGTTTTCTTTTTCTTGCTAATGCCTACTCTCTCTATAGCTGGTAGCTGAGAAGCTTTCAAGAACCGTTTTGTGCTGTGTTGTTCTTCACTGTTTAACACAACCAGTAAAGCAGAAGAAGAATGTGGGATCTGAATGACTGTCCCGATCAGAGAAAGCAGGACTACGAATCCGAAGGGTGTTCTTCCATCAAAACTTCCATGGATGGCGACGATGACAACAACAAAGGCAAGAGTAGGGTCGGATCTGTCTCCAATTCGAGCTCCTCAGCGGTAGTCATAGAAGATGGATCTACCGAAGAAGAAGACGACGCTACCAGAACCCTGATGAAGAAAAGAAACAGCAGCAAGATATTCGGGTTCTCAGTCACCCACGATAAGGAGTTCATGGACAGTGAAAACAACCCGCCGGTCACCCGGCAGTTTTTTCCCGTGGAGGACTCCGAGATGTCAGCTTCCGCCTCCGTTGGCGCCGGTGGTGGCGGTGGTGGAAGCTCCTCCTTCCCTCGAGCTCACTGGGTAGGAGTGAAATTTTGCCAATCGGAAGCACTTGGTGGTGGAAAATCAGTTGAAGTTTCGCAGCCTATGAAGAAGAGTAGGAGAGGACCAAGGTCTAGAAGCTCGCAGTATAGGGGAGTTACCTTTTACAGAAGAACGGGTCGATGGGAGTCTCATATTTGGTTAGTACTTTTTCTGTTTTCCTATCCCAAAAAAAAAAAAATGTGAACCATGAATCAATCAACATATACGTGGTTTAATTTATTTATCATTTTGGTTTTGTACACTCTAATTTTGATTCTTTATTGGGGTTCTGTTTGTTGTACCTGATGCTGCAGGGATTGTGGAAAACAAGTGTATCTGGGTAAGTACATGTTTTGCATATTTGGTAGTCATATGTTTTCCTTATATGTTGTTTTAATGGAGTGGTTAACACTTAAACCAATCGGTTCCTTCTCTTCTTTGTTCCTATTTTTTTAATATTTATTTTGATTTTGTGTTGGGTATGATTCGGGTGAGAGACAAGAGGGTATTGTGTTTTGGTGGAAAATTTTTAAGGATGACTGAAGAGATGGTTTCTGTCTGGGAAAATTTGTGTAGGTGGATTTGACACAGCACATGCAGCTGCTCGGTGAGCACTTTGCTCCCTCCCTAATTGTTTCCCAGCTTGTAATATAACTTTTCTTTTATATCTCGAAAAGAAAAATCCAGTATATATCAAATTTCATTCTCAGATATACATGATAAGGTTCAAATTAAAAATTTAAAAATATGTATTCCTCTCTCTGCGCAGTGCATATGATAGAGCGGCCATTAAGTTCCGGGGAGTGGAGGCTGACATAAACTTCAATATAGAAGATTATGAAGAAGACTTGAAGCAGGTGAGGCATTAGTGTGTGTGTGTGTGAGAGAGAGAGAGAGAGAGAGAGATTGTGCAAAAGGGCATTTATCTTATCCTGAACAGTCATATGATAACGATACCCTTATCTCCAACAGTTCTTAACTTTCCTATTGTGGACTGTTCTCGTGATTTGGTTTATTGTTATGTATGTAGATGAGCAATCTAACCAAGGAAGAGTTTGTGCACGTACTTCGCCGACAAAGCACTGGATTTCCGAGAGGAAGCTCTAAATATAGAGGTGTAACTTTGCACAAGTGTGGTAGATGGGAGGCTAGAATGGGCCAATTTTTGGGCAAAAAGTATGCCCTTACCTTCTAACCCCTCTTAATTAAGATTGATTTATTTATTTTTCACATTTCATGTAGGCATGGTTAATTTGATCTTGATTGACAGGTACGTTTATTTGGGTCTGTTTGACACCGAGATTGAAGCTGCAAGGTATATCTGCTTTGATTACGTTTGTCAATTTTGTTATTTTCCCCCTTTCCAATTACTAGATTGCCCGTCTTGTTAAAAAAGTAGCCCCAAGAGTATAAATGCATGCCGCTAGGGTTTTGAATGTTTCAGCACATTTTTTGTAGGGCTTATGACAAAGCAGCAATAAAATGCAACGGAAAAGAGGCCGTCACCAATTTTGATCCAAGCATCTATGAAAACGAGCTTAATTCTGGTAGGGAATGAGCTATAACATTTATATATCTACTCACTAAGTTTAAATGCAAATGTTTATATTTGATTGTTGATATTCACATAGCTAGATAATTAATTAAATATGTACTATTATTGGGTGGCAGAATCCTCAGGTAATGTTGCGGCAGATCACAATCTGGATCTTAGTTTAGGCAATCCAAGTTCAAAGCACAGCAATAATCAAGCATTTGGGAATCACACCCTAAATGCTGCTGATGATCAGCATATGCCATCTGAATCTCATTGCCGTAATGGGGGAAGCAAGCCTAATAAGGTTCATGAAATAATATAAGATTCATTAATCATTAATTACTGGTTCATTAACTCTCGTGTTCAATTTTCTGTTGAATTCTACCTGAAAAATCTTTTTGGCTGTTTATTATATGTTTCATTCAGCTGGTGAATATACTACCAAAACCATGTAGCAGAAGCAACATGGAGGCACATTTAAAGGATGGCCACCGAGAGAGTGAAGCCTTGCGGCTGCTAAATCATCAAAGTCATTTTCAATCTCCAGCCTCCAATGAAATGCATAGATATGTTCCATACAGGTCGCATGGAGAGCCTCAAATGCTTCACAGTTTTGCACATCTTCACCCACCAAATTTTCATGTGGGTACCTCTTAACAATTATTCTACACCCATTCTATTAGTTATTATTATTATTATTATTATTATTGTTATTATTATTCAAGTCAAGTTTAATTAAATATATTTTTTAAGAGTCTGTCTATTTTGTTTCCCAAAAATGTACAGTTTCCCAGCAGCAGCAATGGAGGCCGTATTGGAAGTGATCTTTCATTATCAGTGAGTGATCAACAACAGTGGCAAACCGGGCCTCCTCATTTATTAGCAACTGCTGCAGCATCATCAGGATTCCCACCGCATATTAGACCCTCCCAAGGTTGGCTGCAGGAAAATGGGTTCCACACTCTCATGAGACCCTCTTGACCCTTGAGAATAATTTTTTTTTTATTTTTTCATTTTGTTACCTTGCTATTTACATTCAAATAATTAATCTCCCTAATCATCCCCCCTTATTTTTCTTTTTGTGATCAATGTACAAATGGATGCACTGCAGTCTCTATTGTTTATGTCCACAGCCTCCCCCTCCTTTAGGAAGCCCATACAAAACCATAACTTTACTATTGAGGTGAAAGAAGGGATTAAAAAAAAATGGGAAAGCCAAATTGGGAACTCATCACTGGTCTTTGGTGTGGCTCAGTCAAACTAACAAACGGACGAAGTCTTTAACTAGATGCTAGATATTCTGCCCTCTGACTGAAATTTCTGAAAAAACTGATTTATTTCATTATTTCTGCGTTATGGTATTTATGACAGCACCTATTTCGTTTCTTAATTTGGGATGCATTCCTATCATACTACACATGGTTGTCAATTTGTTCCTTATTTCTGTACGGATAGGGATTGGCCTTGATTACTTTGCCAAGGTAAGTAAGATGCTATAGCTTTGGTCCCTTAATAGGGTAATGCTGGGTTGTTTAGCTTGACAAAAAACGTTGAGACAAAATATCTCTAGCTAGCTTCTAAGGGAAAATATAAAATGGCATAAAAGTGAAAAAAATTAGTCTTAACATGAGAGAGAGAGGGTTTTTCTTTTTGGGAGGGGGGGGGTTAGGCAGAGAAAAATCAGAGATGCAAAGTGGGTTATTTTCTGGTGTGTCTCGGAAATATCAACGGATGGTGATGAATAGTCTCCATCAACGGTGTCCTTTGAATCAGTTCTCATGACCAAAAGCAGTCAGACAAAGGCTATTATGACGAGAGGGACCTATCATTGTTCGTCTAAAGCTTCAAAAGGACACTGATACATGGAGTGAGAGAGAGAAAAAGGGTGCGACCAAAAGGGTATAAATGGGTTAAGGGGCTGGCTTCGCTCCGGGGTTAAGCCCCTTGTCAGTTTTAACTTTTACTAGAAAGGAAAAAAAAATAAAAATATGTAAGTACACGTAGCAACGATGGTAATTAACTATGGGAAGCACAGGATTTGGACCATTATTAATGGTATGCACCTTTATAAGAGCAGAGCAGAGGAGTGATTGGCTAATGGGTTGGTTGGGTTCAATGCTTTGTGAGTATGCGAGGGAACAGCGTCTGACTAGGTAATGAATAAGATCATACCCGTTATTTGTTGATAAACATTTGTCATTTGGATCTTACATGGTATTTGATTATAAAATTTGACTAAGTGGGTGGGTTTTATTTTTTAAGTTTATTTCGAGTAAGTTCTAGTTGCAATTTTAAATAAGTAAAGATGTGGAGAACATCACCTTTCATTCGACGAACCAAATCCTAGACTTTGTTGTCTCGTTGGATGCGATGATAATGCTAGTTTAATGTAAGAATAATCTCCAACCCATTTGTTTCTCGGATGTTGTTAGCTGGGTAAATGAATTTAAAAAAGATTAAGCATACTTGCTTCCATCATCACCTGCGTCATCCTAGATATTTCGGGAAAAAGTGGGCCCAAAGTACGTGCCATCTATACATCGAATTGAAAAATACACGTTGATTATTTTTTTGTCAAAATCATTTTGGGTACACACCACGTTGAAGTTTTATACACTGGATTTAACACTTTACTACCTTAGTGTTGTACACTACCCTTGACGAATTTGTTTGTAAACATTATTTAGCTAATTTAGAGATGAGTATTATATTAAATTAAAGCGCTTCCCTTAATGATATCTGCTTTGTTTTTGTACCTTACCAACCTAGGAGGCCATAAGAGTAAGCAAGCATAAAATCATATTTGATCAAAGTCAAGAGTGTGTGTATATGTTTAAGACAGGTAATTCGGTGGTCCAAAAATATTGATGCCACGGGTCTGATTCTACGCAAGCAAAAGAAAAAAATAAATCTAGTAAATTGCAGAATGGAGCACAAAGTGAGACTATGTTATTCACTGCTCACTCCTCAGTTGGTTAAAGCATTCCTTCTGCATGTATCTTTTTACCTTGCTTCGGATCTACGAGACACTGCAAGAGCTCAGAGAGATTCAATCCTCTTTCTCATCTCAGTTTCTCTCTCTCAATTCGCCTCTTATTTCTCATTTTATCTGGGAAAGTACGTAGCTTTTATTTTAGACAAAATATATATATATATATAGAGGGGCGAAGATAAAAATAACACACAGCATGGTTTATGCAAAAGCGTAAGACAACCTCTGCTGAGAAAGTAGAAAAGAACGGGAATCGAAAAGAGTAAAGCAATCTAGCAAAGGGGTTGCTTGGAGACCACCTTTTCTTCTTTTTAAGATAGGTGTTTCCATATATGTGATTTCTTGAACGGTTAGGAAATTATGTGGACTATTTTAATTTCTTTTCAGATAATAAAAAACGAAGTTCTTTTCCCCCATCGTTTATTTGTATATAATAGCTGGTGAATGGCTTGTGTCTGAGTTTGTGTTTGATGCTAGCTAGCTATACTATAATAATAATAATAATATATTATATAATATTAATAAATCTGTGCACCTATACGGGTGTGTGATGGTGACTGGGATTTGGGTGAGGACGCATTGGTCCTATCGCACATTGTGCCTTCAAATGTTAGATCGCTTTCATCATTCACTCAGACAAACTACTCTTTTGGTTTCCCTTTCTGGGAAGCCCTTACCGCCTCTATCTCTCTGCTCTCTTTCATTTTTCTATCTAGCTATTTCCCAAATCCAAGTTTCACTTTAATCACACCGACTACTACATTGCCCTTCCCTTTTCTCTGTTTCTATATACATTTACCTTTTCTAGTATGTTTTTTCGACATGGCATTCACCTGCATTTCCTAGCATTTTTATATCTAACCTTTTAGCGTGGGTGTATATATATCTCCTGAGTCTTAGATCCTCTACCCATGTGCAACTTGAGCAGTCTCTCCTCTCTCTGGCTGTACTTTGTCCCTCTCCAATCTCCAATCCCAGTGTCTTTCTATCATATTTTTTAGGATAAATTACACTGACTCCTACTTACTGAGATTTGATGAAATTTATCTCGACTCTACTTCATTTGTCCGGATAACATAAACTTTCTTGAATATATAGTTCAATGTGCAATGGAGATTTGATTAACTTAGGAAGGTTGATGTAATGATTTCAAATTTAGAAATTTCATAAACAAATTTAACAAATAAAGAGGATCGATATGAATTTCCTTGAATCTCAAAATAAAGTGACCGTCATTCGCCCTAATATCTATTCATTTTGTTTTAACTTGGATGAATAATGTCATGTGGTGCATGATTGGTTTGGCAAGTTTTTTGCTGTTTAATTGTTTCAAATGGTTTCATTTAATTGTTCACTTTTCATAGAAGTGTTTAAGGTTTTTTTGGTTTTGGTCAAAAAGATTTTAGTGATAGTTAAATATATTAGCTTTTGTTTTCATCACATTCTATATTAATTACTTTAAACTCATTTTTTAGATCAATTCTTTCAATTTTAATTATTTTAAAAATAATTCTATTACCATCTAAATCAAACATATTTTAACTCACATGAACGAGTAATTATCGAAATGCTAAGCAACTAAAAATTTGAGTTATTGGATTTAGGGTCTGATGATGCGAGTAATTTTGTTGTAGCTAGCCTAAATTAATTATTTGTGTAGACTTGAAAAGAAAATTCATCCTAAGTTAAAAAATAGTTACAAAATGTAATCGTCTTTATATAATAGTATAGAATATAGATAGAGAGATTCTACATAGATATATTTAGATTTGAGATATGGTAGTATAGGCATGAAAAATGCTCTTTGGTATTAAGAAATCATGATTCCTGCTACTGTGCATAGAAATGGTCTGATAATAAAATGCTTACCTCCTTAGGAGAGCTTCATAAAGGAATTGTCACTGCTGTCGACAATAAATATCTAAGGACAAAAAGTTAAATCACAATTCATTGTTTAATTTAATTTTACTATACCGTTAATATATTTCTTTACACAATTATCTAATTGTATATAATTACATCATTAATAATACTCAAATCTTAATATAATTATTTAAAGGATTCAATTGGAATGCACTAACAGTCTAAAAAAAAGTTATACATTTGTCAAATCATGTAATAACATATAAGTAAATATGATTAGTTTTAGCCCTTACTACTTGAAAAGCCATACAAAATAAGAGATTTGATTGAATGATAATGTAAAAAAATTTTATACTGTCAATGCATGAAAATTAAACTCTTATTTAAAATTATATTAATTTTTCTTATCAAGCTTGGTAATTTTGGACAATATCTGAAATATTACTTTTAAGGTATTGGTTAGTCAAATGTAAATTATAAACAAACAATATAATGACAAAGACCCAAATAAAAAAAATAAACAAAGAAAATCCCGATATTTTGGCAACGACCATGAAATCCCACGCAATGACGTTCAAACCTTTCTTCCTTAACCCTTCACTATCATGGGCAGTGGCCAGCCCTACAACAAACGTCGAAGAAGACAGAAGAGAGATTAAAGGTGAGATTGGGGTTCCAAGTCTCAATATTTGAAGGAGTCAAGGAGATACATGGTTCTAGAAATTGTGTTATTTTTTAATACTCTATTATATTTGAAGAAACAATAAATGAATAAAAATAATATTATAATAAATTAAAACGAAGGGTTAGTATTGGGCCACTAGCATGGTAAGCATTATGCAACATCACAATTTCTTTAGCAACATAATGGAGAATGAATATAAAGGTGTATTTATATAATTAATAATACTTAAGGATTAATTATCTTTTTTTAAGAAAAAATTAAATTGAGGGGAAAGCCTATCCTAATCCAAGGTTTGAGAATACCTTTGAGCCCATCAAATGCTTACATAGGAACTAACAGATTAACTATCAACAAGGAAAACCTCAAAATCAAATATAAGGTATCGCAATGCAAAAATAAGTAAATTATTATAGTTACTGTTTACAATAAATAAAAATTCAATAAAAATATATACAGCTTGCTCCTCTTTTTCAGTTAATTTAGTATTTGTTTTAAAAATCTGTTAAAATCATTGTGACATCAATGACACTCCCAAAAATGAACTCTTATTTAATTAATTTTCGTTCTTAGTATGTAGTTAAACAATCTATATTGAAGTACCCTAAGAAGTAATTAATACCAAAAAAGTACCTATCTATTAAACATGGTGACAATAATGAATTGAGTTTTCGTAGAAATTAATTATCATCAATATAATCTTTTCTCATAAATGTTTTAGGGGTTTAATTCGGTATGGTTGATTAGAGTTTAGGTGAAAAATAAATCTAAATTAATTAATTTTAATTGCTTTTGGTTTGTTTCGAGTTCAAAATTCATTTTCGACTAAATCCAAACCAAACTAAAGTAATCAAATTCAAATTGGTTTGGTTGGGATGATGATCAGGACCCTTTTTTTCCGAAAAATCTCCAGTAATATTTGCATTTAAAAAACAAAATATCACAAATTTGTATTTAATAACATACATAGTCCAATAATATCACATAATTAGCAAAATATGATTTATTAACCGCACATAGATCATTAGTTAATAACATAATTAACAATATGAATTTAATTTTTATTAGTATAAAATAATTTTACACTGTTAACAAATAAAATTTTACCAAACAATAAATTATGGTGATAGTTATTCTTTGACTTATTACTTTGATGAATTCTATTGACTAATGGTGTAAAGTTATTTTATACTATCATTTTATAAATTAAATTCTAACAATATAACATAGCTCATGTATAATTAAGTAATGGTGTGAAAAAAAAAAAATATAAGACAGAGTCATTGGTCTAGATATTGGATTATCAAATTTATAATTCTATCATTCGATATCCAAATCAATCAAGATTGGATTTAAAGAAATTCTATCTAATTAGTGCCAATCACCCAAACTAACCTAAGTCAATTGGCTCAGATAGATTGTGTTGATCAGGTCTATCAGATATGCCCTAAAAGATAGTTGAAATGGTAACCAATTTTAACTTCCTGTGATAAGCATAGGATCATAGGAACAAAAAAGTTCAAATTTCAATAAGACAAACTTTCGTGAACAGATTGTAGATTTTTTTTTTTTTGGCTCCCATAACTAAATAAAGATACTAGCATATTAGTTGGAGAGCCTTTAATGGGTCGACCCTCCTCAAATTAGACTAATTGAATTCTAACATATATAGCTCCGATAGGCGGTTTACGAAAAAGAAAAGAAAAGAAAAAGAACAATTTTATAAGCATTTCAAATAAGTCGAAATATGTAGTTTTTTTTTTGGAAAAAAAAAAGAGAAAAGGAAATTAAAGAAAAACACATTACCGTATACTATTGGGCATTGGACTTTGTATCAAATCAAAAACTGATGTACAGTCGCTGGTATTGAACAAAAAATGACGCCAGCATCATATAATATCATATTAATGCGAGGCATGCATATATTTGCCAACCAACTCGCCATATTTGGAAAACCTAATCAATGACGCAAAAGCTAACCACTCGCAAGTTAATTTCATGATTTCACGATCTAAAAGGAAAGCTCTCTATTGAAACAAAAATAAATGTTAGATTGGAAATAAGGAAAGGGAAGTATGAGGACAATTTATGATATGATCAAACGTTGATGAGACAATAAAAGAATATGGTCCATTGCACTACCTTGTTTGTTGGTGAATAAGATACATAGACGTCTCAGCTAAGCTCATTTAGTCCTTTCGTCTCACGTTAATAAGCAGGACCACAGATATGTGGAGTCAGTTGTCTTAAGAGTGCAACACCTACAAATGGAAGGTAGGGCGATACATGGTCCCCTCATCTTCCTTTCTCTAAAGGAGATAAACTCCAAACGAAGGTGGATTGTATAGGCATGCGCTTCCTCACAATTAATCAACTTTCACTTTCTTATGTATGTCCCATCAATTCTACCAATTGTTTGTCACTAGATTAAGCATCGGTAACATCATTCATTTCGTTCATATCTATAGGGACAGAATGTATATATATGACCATACATATTTAATTAGTGAATCAAGGCTGGACTGCATTTTGTGCCGTAACTTTCACTTAGTTTTGTCCTCAAATTATAAACCGTGCCTATTATATTGTTGTTGCCAGCAGCAGCTTTTCACAACTTACTGCACTAAAGAGGGAAAAAATAACATAAATTGCTAAGGGTTATAACAAGACATGCCCAAACAAATTCAAGGCTGATGAACAAATTGATATGATATACTCTGAAGAAAATTTCATATAATAGGTAAAATCAAATAAATCTGACCAGGCTCTCGTTCATCCAAACGATTTCTTTTGTCCTTACCTGCAATCAATTCACGATAAAAAAAAAAAATTTGTCGACAGGTGACACGTTGCAAGCTCTAGCACTGTAATTGAAGGCGAGAATATTTATGATTAGAAGTTACTTTACCTTTTCTGATATAGAACACCGGAGCTTTCACAGCGCTACATTACGCATTTTGTAATGAATGAATCACCAGTGCAGGTATCACATTCAAAATTATGCGCGTGATTTCATTAATTGTTAAGTAATTTTATTTTATCAAATTCGAATTAAAATTATTAGCTCGATAATTCACATAACAAGGGAGAGGGTGGATAGAAGTTATATCAAATGAATAAAGTAGCAGTCGCAGTTGCAGGCTTCCAGCATGTGCTAGGGTGCTGCTCTGGCAGGCTCACAAAACTGGATCAAGATACATATACATGGACGGAGGCCATGTATCTAATCACTAACTTAGGTCTATGCAACCCAAAAAGAAAAATAATTCGGTTCAAAAGCGAATTTTTGGTGCACTGGCATCGATCATTGATTCGAACTAACGATGAGTGTATATTAAGTCAAAATATATTTTTTCATCCTTGAGTGGGATATTTATTCTAACTTAATCTTCATGTGAACATTTTATTATCCATACATTTGATTAGTTCAATGAGTTGACATTTATTTTTAAATGTGTCTTAAATCCAAGAATTATATATAAAAAAATTATTAAAAACATTTGCTTTCATAATAAACCCACTCAACTTGATACAAATTAATTAGAGTTTAATAAATTTTAAATATCAATAATTTCGATAAAAATTTGTTTTCTTTAAATTTTAATCGTTATATGTATGTATGCTTTCAATGTTTAATACAATTATTATTGCATACTATGATTATTACTTCACTATGAAAGTTATAAAAATATAATTAAAGAGTTTAATTTTTATATAATAAATAGCCATGGCATATATATATATATTTACATGGTTAACTAATAAAAATTTAAAAAGTGTCAAAAAATAGTATGAATTTAAAAGGGTGTGTTGAAAAAGTTTTACCTCTTTACAGAAGTTTTGTTTTGAGGGAATAAATTACTGTTGTCAACGCTGTGAATATACTAGAAAACAAAAAAATACCACTAATTTGAAAAAACTATTGATTAACGTTATGAAATAATTTTAATGCAAAAAGGTTAACTCATAATGAAATAAGTAAATGAAATAAAAAATATTATCACATATAAAAACTAAATTATATACTTTTGATTCTTGTACAGTTGTACGTACACTCATTCTAATTCAGCATCTAAATGTGGTGTTTTTCTGATATTATATAATTTTTATAAAATTTGATCTTCATACTTACAATGATATTATGATAAGCTGTAACCGAAAAAAATATATTATGTAAAGCTAATAATAATATTTTGTAGGTCATCCAAAAAAAAGGTAATAATAATAATAATACAACGGCAACATGAAACAAAATACATGGAATATTTTCTGAGATACTTTAGACTTGGAGAGCGTGTGTACCTGCCGCTATGGTGTACCGTTAACCGTGGTAAAGTGTCGGTACGCTTCCTTTATTTCGGGTGTGTCTGCAGTTCTGCGCAGGTCCTTTGTTGGATATCATCAGGTCAACAATTTTTTTTTCAGAAAGAGAAAAGAGAAAAAAAATTTAATAAGTCAGGACCTTTTTCTCTATGAGAATTTTTTTTTATGAAATAATTAGTAATTTGTCATATCATCGTTAATTCATCCACGTGTCTTGTACAGGCATAAATTATTTGTACTCACCTCAGCTGTCATGCAATCAAAGAATTTGAAGATCTTTTTCTTCGGTTATAAACTATTTTTATGCCTTTTCTTCCTTTACGGATTTCGAATAAATTGTTCATCAAATATAAATTAATCTCTCAAATTTAAAACATCACGTATTAATCCTTCAAATTTTATAAACAAAAATAAGTTGATTCCTCCGTCGAAATATTATTCCAAATCAAGGTTTGTAGACGAGAACAATTAGCAAGGACGGGCAATATATAATGTGAATCACAATCATATTTCACTAAATTCCAAACCTTTATTTCAACATCTAAAGTGAATTCAATCCATTTTGTTTTTCCTTTTACAAACGTTAAGGTTTGATTGGTCACATGAACACGTTACTATGATTACGATTTCACATCGCATTCCAATTGAACCCCGAATGGTTACGCAAATGCTTTCCCCAAAATGGCAACAAGAAAATCGAGTGTCCACAGCAAGGAAAACGAAAATGTGTCCTAATTTGAACGAAGTTTCATAATCAATTATTGATGGTTGACACTTGTGAAACCATGAGCGTAGCTAGTAAATTTCATGTGGGGCGACAGAGTCCATGAAACAAGGAGAACACTGTTTATGGTGATGCTTGTCAAAGTTGTTTTTTTTTTTTGATGTAATGTCAAAGTTGTTTAATTTCAAGAGGAAACGGGCACATTTCCATTTGGGCCAATTCCAATCAGAGAGAGGGGTTAGAGTTTCTAATATGGGAAATGGGAGACTTTTCCTCAGTTTTCTAACCGATTGTTCTCACCAAAGGAAAGAGGTTGGTGTCTCGTCATGCACTCATAATCTTGGTGAGCCTCCAATTAAAGTAGAGGGAGATGGGAACCTACTTTTCCCAAAAGAAGCAAAAAAAAAGGGAAATTGGAATGGTTAAAAATAATTCATTAGGTGCTTTCTTGTTTAGGGTCGGTGTTGAATGTGTGATGGACTTTGGGCGTTGCTCTGTTTTTCTCTTATTGGAACTAATTTGGTGTTGAAACGCAAGCTTTTCACCAACTTGTGAATTGTTGGTGTCTATTGTTAGTTGTCACTAGCATATTCTTTTTGCTAAGCTAAGCATGGTGCCTACAGGGTTAAGCAACTCAAGTTTATTTTGTTTGCCTTTAGGACTTGCCTCTCTCAAAGGGTAAGAATCTTGGTGAACAATGGCGCAGATGTTTAAATAAATTTATGCACTATTGTTCCCAGTTTATATAAATTTTCAATTTTTTTCGCCTCTATAATTGAGTTAGCCCAGATGCCAACAATAGCCCAAACCCTGTAGCCCATTTAGGCTTTACAACCTCCTGATTTTTTGCTATTTCTCACCACACAAAAAAAAAAAACCGCCTCTTCATTTCTTTGATTTTTTCTTCTGAAAACTTAAAAAAGTGTAATTTCAATATCTTATCAATGTAAAATTTTACACTATCATAGTTGCTACATGATTTGTTAAGCATGACAAATCATATGGTGTTATGTTCATTAAATAATGTAATAAAATATGATTAAATGGGGTCTTTGGATGTGTCACATTTAATTTTTATTGAGTGTGTCCATAGAAAATGAATATTTGATTTTAGATTTATGAAGAAAAAACTATATTATTTGTAAATATGTTGTATAAGATATTTACCAGCTCATCTTTCATTCGCTACTAATTAGGTGTGGACACTAAATTTCACTTGATACGATATCCTATGCCGTGCGTACAAGTAGCACTTTTCATGGAGACAATGTAAGGGCGACGAGGGAATTTACGCGTGGCAAACTGTGCAAAGGGAGCGCAGAGAACGGTCGTACAATGATAAGGTTTGCTATTGAAAGATGAACCTTGGGCTTAGGGAATGGAAACCAGTAGGTCCAAAGTGTCAAACTGGGCTCAAAATTATGAAGTATCCAAGCCTGTTCTCGCTTTTTTTCTTCGTTTTTTCTGTTGGCAACCACGTGCTGTTTTCTAACCCAAAAAATTGCTGGGTCATCGACCCAAAAAAAAAACAAATGCTGGATTATGGCTATATATATATACACACACACACGCACGCATGCTGGAATGACAATTCATATTATTCGTGGAATCCGATATTTATACTTGGTACTGAACATATTAGCGTGCTGGTATCAGAAATTTATAAAGATATTCGCATCCCGCACCATGCTCAATTGCTCATTAACTGATCCATGTAAATTTAAACTAGGTCAGCTTTTCCCATTTAAAATAGAAACCCTTCAATTTTCACATTAGTATTTTACCTTAACCAAGATAGTCTAAAGTAATCCAAACGTTGTGGTTAAATTGTTATCAAATGAGCTTGCGTTTTGACTAATCCTCTTTTGTTACAATAACTGTTAATCATATATTATCACATTAATAAAAATATTTAACTCTCATACATACTATCTAAAAAATTTAACACATTTCTGTATATAATTAAATAAAAATGTAAAATTAAATATATTAAAATTAATCTCATTCTAAATTTGACTTTGAAAAGCATAATTTCATTTAGCTATCTTAACGTTAACAATATACAGTAATGAGTCAGGAGAAATGTGAGGTAAAAAAAGATGAGGGATCTTGGAATTTATTGACAGATCTAGCATGGGTTAATTCGGCAAAAATGTGGGCCTCTAGTATCCAAATTTCCTGACACTATCAATAAAGAGAGCAACTGAGGAAGACAAGCAACAACTTAATTATTGCATTTAATGGCGCAACAACGCCATGCAAGTATAGGTGTAGATGTGGGGTAGTATCCAATGCAATGCAACCATAAAAAAGCAAAAAATGCACATTGTTCTTTACCCTTTCTTTTCATAATATCTGTTTATTTTTAAACAAAATTATTTTTTAAAATATTTCTATTAATTTTATATTTTAATAAAATAGATTTTTCTTTCAATATTACTCCTAAATAATTAATAACCATTAATATAATCTTTTAATTTTAATAATTTGATATACTTCACAATTAATGACTATTAGAATATATTAATTTATATATTATTATTTTATATGAAATTATTCTATTATGATATTATTTATTACATTCCATAATATTTATATTTATTTAAATTTTATAGATATTAAATATTTTATAAGGGAGGAAATACTTTTTTTCAATATTGTGATTTGTGAAGTCTGAACGAACCAATGACCTTATTCAACCAAACAGAAAAGAACACAGAAGAATTGTCAACTTTAGTTCAGTATTAAAATTAGCGTAAAGATATGAGTATAAACATTAAATTACGTTTTCAGCATTAACTGATCATTACGTATTTGTTTTAATAATCTAATCATATTTATTTTAACTATTAAATATAAATTATTTTATTATCATGTGTAAAGTAATTCATTTATGCATATCAGTTCTGTATTTTTATTTAGATCAATCAAATTTAGTTTCGTAAAAGCTTAAAATAAACGGTATTCATAATATATATATATATTCTTTAATAATGAGGTATACTAACTCAAAATATAATATTATAACAATAGACCAAAGAGATTTGGTGACTTGTTGCGACCCTGTACATATGCGTTACTGTGAGCCTTCAAATTCTGGTTTTGTGACTTGTATGTGCTGTACTCTTACCTCACCTATTTTGGTGAGTGTTATCTAGATTTATCGAAAAAAAAAAGAAGAACAAATAGATTTGGGTTACAGAATGTTCTCTTCTTAAAACATTTTCAATAGTATTATTAAATATTTTGCATTTATGTTTGAAAAGAATCTGCTCCAAAAAGAAACGAAGGATTGTAGCATAATCTAATTACCGTGGAAACATCGATGGCATGGAACCTTTCTTCTTCGTTGTATTTCGTTCCAAAGCACCGAATAAAAGAGGTGGATTAGGGACCACAAATCAACTTTATTAATCAATGACCATCAGAGTAGTCATTATTAATGTAGTTAGTTAGGCCTAGGAAAGTTTAAAAAGACTCCCGAGGATAAAATCCAATGCTAAAAAGGCTTGTCTATATGGAGCAGTGGATCCTAGCTGACTCTTCCCATTTTCAACAATAACCAATCGTTTCGCTGTTATTGTCGCAATCACTTTTTCATTTCATAATATCACAAAAACTATAAAAGATTAACGTTAATCAATTACTGTTGAAACCTTTATGTGTATGCTGGAAGATGAGCGAAACAGTACATTTAAAATAGAAGCTACGTTAATTTTTTTTATTTTCAGTCTCCTTTCTAATGTTTAATCGGATAGTTAAAACATAAGAAATATTATTTATACATAATATTTATAAAATATCAAGTTGACATATTCTATTGGATAAGGTGTAAGACCAAGACCAAATAAGACTCACATATCATCCAATATTGAATGAGACTATAAGAGTATGCTGGTATGATACTCACAAACATTATATACAAATGACATCACCCAAACTAAATTCCATGCTTCATTTTTCATAGGAATGGCCGAATAGGAAATAAATAAAGATATGTATTTTGAATCAAGCACACTCAAACTAAAAAGAGCTTAATTAATAGGATTTATGAAATTGATCAATTAAGGGGGGCAAACATCAACAATCACAGCTCAAGAGAATGCAAGGAAAGTAACATGTAACAGAACACAGCTCATTGTTTAAATGTGATGTTGTTAAGCGCGTGATGGTTAAGGAAGAGTACTAAACCTGCGCCTCTTGTACTCTTGTCCTGCCTTACTCGTTGCTCGGTCAAAAAGACTATGATTTAACCCACCAAACCGACACTTTGCCTTCTCTTTCTTTTTTATTCTTCTGTTCTCGGTTGTTACCTAAAACAAATACGCAAAATTATTATAAAAAGTTCAGAAGATAAATATATCTATGGCAATCAGAAAAATATAAATTATCACTATTTTATGGGCCAAATTAAGTAATTAACCATTTCAACTCTTTAAAAAAGGAGTTGTATTATTTTTATTGAGAGGGGGTGCGGTGTGCCATACTGTATTGACTCACATCCCATTACAGAGTATGAGTCATGCGGTGTCTCCCCTCTACTGCACAATTAACATTCCTCAACAAAAGTGAGTTTTTCTAGTATCTATCACTCTCTCATTCTCTATCGGAGTCATTATACTTGGCTTTCACTTTCACTTCTATGTTACTCGTGTTATTTTTGTCCGAAACCAAACACATTCTAGCTCTTAAAAAGAAAACTGAGGTGGTTTTGGGTTGTGTACTAGAGTCTCCTTTGAGGCCGAGTCACTTGAGTCATTTTCAAGCGTCGGCAAGGTATCAAACATCGCACGTCATGAAATTTATCATTTATGTCTATAGCTTTAACCTTGTCTTTGCTTCTCAACTCTGAACTCAGCACTTAACTGCTTCTTGTTGCTTTCTCTTTGACTAAGTTTCTAACTGCACATTGCATAGATCATAATTGAATCTCTTAGCCATTGAGTATCAGCTACTGTTTTTGTTTTTGTTATGTTGGATGATCCATGCACAAGCACGACCTCCAACTTCATTCTTAAAGAGGTCAGAAACCAAAGCACATATCTCTTAGAATTATGTTCCTTTATCATCATTTTGATTCTCCTGTTGCATGCGGATAATTTTTCTGCAGATACACAGGTTTGAAGTTTTTCCCATGTTGATGTTGTGTTAGAATTCTATGAAATGTGATATGCCGACAATGTAGATTTTATGATTTTTTTTAAAAAAAGAAACAATAATAATAATAATAATTTACTTCTTTTGTATGATTGCAAGTTTCTGATTAAACCGTTGAATAATTTATTTAAGGCACATGTTTTCCTTCTGACCACAGTTACATGCCCTGCAACCATGTTATGACAGTACACTCGATCACATGGTTAAAGTTCTTCAATTATCTACTTGAGGGGCATATTATGACCAAACCATTCAATGAGAAGTATTGATGTAGTGCTTCTTAATGATGCTCATACTACTGCTGATGATAATAATAATAATAAAGTCTAAACTGTAAAGCAACTGAGATTTGCATAGCAGTGGTTTGCACCAAAAGTTATCATTACTGTTTATTTTGGTTCAGTTCTATGATGAGATCATTATTCCAGTTAGAGTTATAGCAGGACATTCCTTTTCCCCTAACCGAAAGCTCCATGCAGGCTTTGATCATTTGAATCCTTCTTAGCAATATGGATCACAAGACGTGGCTTTGGAGGAAAAAGTCCTCCGAAAAGACTGGTTTAGCAACTGAAAAAGCAAATATCACTTCAAAAGAAAATGAAGAGGTAATTTTTTTTGGTTAACAATAAAGAGGTAACTTGATTATGGCTAAAACTCTAAAATAAGTTGTTATATTTTTCCTATTTTCATAAATATTATGGAACCTTTGAGGTTCGTATCCTGACTAAGCTGGCTACTAAGTGCTGATAGCCTTCATTTGTCTTTACACTTTATGACATACTGGTACTAATAGTAATCTCATACTTCATCACTTGATAAAAATAACTTCTATGTTTCTTGTTTTTGTGTTTCTGTTGTAGGTAAAGGCACTTCTAGCTGAAAAAGAAGAACTGGAGAAAGACTTGAAAAGATTAAATGACAAGCTTGCTTCCACTCTTTCTGACAGTAAGGCTAAAGATGAGCAGGTCAAGAAACAAACAAAAATTGCACAAGAAGCAGTGGCAGGTAAAATTTGTGCAGTTGTATATTCGTTTATCGTTCCCCTGCCCCTTAAAATTTGGGATCTCATAAAAGCTTCATGCAGGATGGGAGAAGGCAGGAGCTGAAATGATGTCTATGAAGCAATATCTCGAGGAATCTATGCAGCAGCAATTAGTTTATGAAGAAAGAGTAGTCCATTTGGATGGTGCTCTCAAGCAGTGTATGCAACAGCTACGTTTCGTTAGAGAAGAACAAGAGCAAAGGATTCATGATGCTGTGATGAAAGCTTTAAAAGAATTCGAACATGCACGCGTGGCTTTGGAGGAGCAGCTATCAGAGACCACTGAAAGGCTTGATAAATCTGCTAATGAAAATTGTCATCTTAATAAATCTATTGTTGTAAAAGAAAATTTGATTGAAGATCTGAAAAGGCAATTGGCTCAGGCAGAGGCAGATCATGATGCACTGATGATTAAGTTAGAGTCCAGTGAAAAAGATAATGCTTCTGTTAAGTATGAGGTTCGAGTGCTTGAAAAGGAACTTGATATCCGAAATGAGGAGAGGGAATTTAATCGTCAAACAGCAGATGCTGCTCATAAACAGCTGTTAGAGGGTGTCAAAAAGATTGCCAAGTTAGAATCAGAATGTCAGAGGCTGCATCTTCTGGTTCGAAAACGGTTGCCAGGTCCTGCTGCCTTGGCAAAAATGAAAAATGAAGTTGAAATGTTGGGACGGGATTCACTTGAAAAGAGGAGGAAGAAGTTGAACTCAACCAGTGCAATTGAATCTTCAGTTGCCAATTCCCCTGAGAGTACCATTAGAAGAATCACTACTTTGACTGAGCAACTACATGCTGTGGAAGAAGAAAACAAGACCTTGAAAGAATCACTAAATAGGAAAACAAATGAACTCCAATTCTCAAGATCAATGCTTGCCCGCACAGCCTCTAAACTACTGCAACTCGAGTCACAAATGGAAGAATCTTCCAAAGGTCAAGTTGCCTTGGAGCAGCCTAGAATTAGAAGTAATCTTGCATTACCTGAATTCTCTTTGGCATCAGTGTCTGACGTTAGCAGCAATGACAAGGATAGGTGCGCTGAATCTTGGGCTTCTGCCTTGATTTCAGAATTGGAGAACTTCAGAAGTGGAAAACAGAATGAATCATTTTCATGCAGAAGTGTTGGAAACTCAGACATAAACCTAATGGATGACTTCATTGAAATGGAAAAATTAGCTGTGGTCTCCGCCGGGAAAGCCGTTCAAATTTCTCATGCTTCTTTGGAAGAAGAAAATGGAACAAATGGCTTATCAGAGGCTGGACCAAATGAGATTAACTCCGAAGTACAAGGTAAGGAGATCATTCAAGTGTCTGATCATATGTCAGACTTCCCAACATCAACTCAGGAAATCTGTTCCAATGACATATCAGAGGGTAATATTCCTGGTCGGCTTCAGGAATTTGTAAAGGTAATCTTAGAAAAAAGCTGTGTCACTCATAAGAAACCTGATGATATACTCGATGACATTAGAGTGGCTTTGGGCCATCTAAATAATCCAGACAGATCTGTGATACCTCCATCTGGTGAAGTAAATGACACTGAGGCCTCATTAATAAAAAGTAGTAAACATCAAGCTCAGACGGATCTGAGTAAATCAATTGGCAAGATAATTGAACTTATTGAAGGGATCAGCATGCCTGCTGAGGATTATGACAATTCAGATTCCTTGTGCAGAAGAGACAGAAATATTCATTCACAGAATAATCCAGAAATTACAACAGGATACATTGCCCGTGTTTTCCAGTGGAAAACATCTGAACTCAGTAATGTCTTGCAGCAATTTCTCCATGTGTGTTATGGTCTACTGAATGGCAAGGCTGATCATGAAAAGTTTGCTGCAGAAGTAACCACAGCTTTGGATTGGATTATGAATCACTGCTTTTCTCTTCAGGATGTTTCTAGTATGAGGGATGCTGTTAAAAAACAATTTGATTGGGATGAGACTAGAAGTGAGAATGAAGCTGAAATTGGGATAAGTCATTTAGCAGATGTAGACGAGTTGCATCTTCCCAAAGAAGAGTTATCCTTTGTGCCTCCACCACTTAATTCTGACGGCCATGACGTTCAGCCTGAGGAGATGCAATACGAAGAGAAGGAAGAATTTAAAAATGTTAAAGACAAAGAGATCAATTCTGAAGCTGAAAAGGAAGATTTGGAAAGTAGGCTTCAATCCGATACTGGCAGCATAGAACCCTTAAAAAATCAGCTTCAGGAATCAGAGAAAACTATTGCCAGCTTGAGATTGGAGTTGAAAACCTTGAAAGAATCCAACGGAATACTTGAAGATCAAATACAAAATGACACATTCATAAATGCAGATGTTGATGTTCAATTTACAGAAGCTGAATTGAAAGAGGCTCATCACAAGGTTTTGGCTTTAGAAGTGGAACTGGAGCACAAGAACCATTATTGTGAAGAATTAGAGACAAGATGTATTGAACTTCAGCTCCAGCTAGAAAGGTATCAATAATTTATATATATATATTTTTACTGTCCGATATTATTTCTGAACATTTGGCTTTTATTTCCTTATTTGAAGATTGTCACACTCACATATGAGATTTATCTTCTCAGTATGACAAAGGAGTGCTCAAAAGATGACCTCATTCAGAAAGATAACCTACTACAAAGTGTAAGCTCATTTCAGTTTATTCTCTATACTTGTTGAGTCATAGTCAAATTACTACCTTCACATATGAAATTTTGGAAAATTTATTCAAATTGAAGCATTAGTTTCTAGACTCAAGTGTGGATGTAATAGTGTTTGGTTTTACATGAGGTTAACTTGCTATTTTAAGCTAAACACGAGAGATCTCGGACTGGAGCATGATGAGCAAGTACTTCATCCGTTCATCAATGTGTTGTAAATTCTTTCTTAAGCTTTTCATGTCAGAAATTTATGCAATATACAAATCTCTGACACATAAGAAGTGGCATCGAAATTCATGCACCATGATTTGCTTCCTTCTTCTAGCTAAAAGTAAGTGACAAGAGCTATATCCAGAGACCCAGGCTACTGTGATTTTAGTGTGGAAGTTGGAATAGGATTTTAGTGAGCCATGAAAACAGAATTTATAATGGCTATTTTGAGATTTATTTTGTGAATTGCATTACCGGCTAATGAGAGCAGAGAATATGTCAAGCATTGGCTATTTGATGTCTTTTTACTTTTGATGAAGGAAATAATTTGTACTGCTTACAAACTGTACCTATATGTTGCAACGAGCAAGGTAAAATGAACCAGGTGAATCTAGTTTAAATAGCCTGGTTGAAGTTTCTATCTATCAAGTCAATTCCACTTATCAAAAAGGTCTTCATACTTTCTGTATCCTCACATAATTAGAGTCAACAGTACCTTAACTATCAATGGACTTATTGCAGACAAGTTTATGGTCCTTCTTAGATAAATATTGTAATTGATGGCTGAATGTTATGGTTTGAAGAGGGTGCATACCGTTCCTCAACTATATGGTACCGCTAGGCTTCATTATTCGATGGCCGATAGACCTAGGATAACAAGAAGATACAAATAAATAAATGAAGGCTTGATTATGTGTCTCATGGAGAAAACAGGAGAAACGCAAGAGCCGTCTATCCTGGCGAATGAATAACAGCCATTCAGTATAAACTAAACAACACCAGTGCTCTATGTAAATTATCATTTGATTGCTTGCCTGTGCAAATTCATCTATGTTGA
Source organism: Dalbergia cultrata (assembly GCA_031216105.1). Classification (NCBI taxonomy): domain Eukaryota; kingdom Viridiplantae; phylum Streptophyta; class Magnoliopsida; order Fabales; family Fabaceae; genus Dalbergia; species Dalbergia cultrata. The sequence continues at coordinate 7,591,052 of CM062344.1, read as the reverse complement.
AGTTACTACTGTATTGTTGAAGGGTGTTGATCATTCCTGCAGGACTGGGAGATAACAGCTGCGACAGAAAAGTTGGCAGAGTGTCAAGAAACCATCCTTAACCTCGGGAAGCAGTTTAAGACATTGGCTTCTCCAAAGGATGCATCCCTTTTTGACAATGTCATGGCCACCCAACATAATGCAATTACAAGTACAGCTATTGTCCCTCAAACAAACAAGAAAGTGAAAAATCGATCTTCTTTACTTGATCGGATGCTGGCTGAAGATGATACCAAAGCAATTATTCACAAAGCAAGTGACAGAAGCTACTGCCCCACCAGCATTCCAGATTTTATTCAGCCCCTGGAAAAGATTTTAGTTTTGAATGGACTGAAAGGCCAGGATGACAATTCTAGTGTTAATTCTATGGCCATTGTACGCGCCAAGAAATCTGGAGGTCGAAGTTTGTGGAAGAAGCTATTAGGGAGAAAGAAGAAAGCCAAGAAGAAAACACACTTTCTGTTTAACACATGAAATGCAATTCTAATGTTGTTCATGAGTAGTTCCTGTAGAAGGGGAAACAATTATATATCTTTGCTGTTTTTTCAGTGGAGAGTTTTGAATGGTGTTTGTGTCTTCTTTTTCACTCTTGTATGTACGCCCGAAAACTAACTGCTGAAAATTCACGTTATCGAGTGCTTGCACCGTTGCTGTTATGTTATATATATTTACTCGAGTGTTCAGCATTGAGAAATGCATTTAAATGATGATTTCAGGTTTTGTGAGCTTGTATCAATCTTGTTAGTTTTTATTTTTTATGGGTATAATATCAATGGAAGATACAATGGTTATCAAAATCATATGTTTAATAAAAGTTGGAAATATTTGTCTGCTACAATACATTCAGTAAGCCAAAAGTGCAAGAGTATAATGATTCGTACATGTAGAGCATAGAACATTAAAGGTTAAATTTGTTTCAATGAAAGCATGTAGAATATCTTGTAAATGTTCCCCTACTCTACAATCCAAATTTCAAATAAACTGCTGTAAATACCAAAATGGCAAGCAACTGCAGCATGGAGGTGGAAGCAAATTTGCTAGGAATATTAATCTCTATAAAGTATAAATTTTGCGATATCATGGAGTCCTGCTTCCTCATAACATTGGGCAATCCGGTCCAAATAGTCATCCCATGTTCCTTCCACAGAAGCCAAATCCAACAAGAAAGCAGCTTCATCTAGAACAACCTGCAATTGATTTGAAAATAAAAGAAAGATTAAGATGAATCGCATCATATACACTATACATGAATATTTGATACTATAGCCACGATATTCAAATTAAATGAAAAATAGTTGAAACTATATATAGAACCTGTTCAGGTGCCTTCCCCTTTTTAATATCTTCTTGCCTTCCCTCCTCAGACACCTTCTCTTTAATGTACTCAATTTGCTCATCGTCCCATTGTGCTATATTAGCAACATCCTAAACAAAATGAATATCATACAAGAATTACCAGAAAGGGGGGGAAATAAGTCAAAAGGAAAAGAGATCCAGCACAAGCTTACACTTGAACCAGAGAATCAAAGGGAAAAAAGACTTTGTACCTGATACTTACAGCCAAGCGTCCACCATGGTGATTTCAAAGCTCCCCTGGCAGCATCCTTAGCTTCAACTTTACGCCCAACCCTGTAAAAATATTTTTAAATAATTTAAAAAAAAAAAAAAACTGTGAGAGTCAGTGTCCCCATTTTGAACAACTTTAAGAAAGTAGCTTAAAATGCTGCTACCAACCTCAATAAAACCTCAGCATTGAACACAAAAGGCCTTGCAAATCCTGGAAAATGCTCCTTCTTAGTATAAAACTCCCCTGTTACTAAAGCTGAAACCTTCCACACAGACATAACTGACAAGTAAATTGACTGTTGGCTGATGCTTGAGGAACAAACTATTTGCAAGAGAACCTTACATGATCCCCTTCCTCAAAATGCCGCATCACTTTGCGCTCTAAAATATCTGGAAATAGACCAACCTGAAAACAAATTAGATTCTTGCCGTGATGTATCATGGAAGTTAAAAACACAGATTAATACCTTTTTCAAAAGATAGACATCTAGGCTAGAAATTTTGGACTCTGCAAAATCACCCTTTCTGTAAAGCTTATTCCCAGCATCAGCTGAGGCATGGAACAGTTCTTCGTTTCTCTCCTGACTATTCTTTGCATCTTCTTCAACCAATATTCTGTGTATAAATTGGTCTACCTATATACAGCACATAGACATTAGGCATTATAATACCATCCTAATGAATTCAACATCACATTGGATTAACAACAAACACTGCAATGCAATCAAAAAGCCAAGCATGCTCCACTTACACTCTTAGCCAAAAGCCAAACTCCATGTTTATTGACTTCCACCACTGGCATTTCCATCCTGCAGGTGTTTACAATTACAAAATCATGCTATTAGATATAAAACCATTCATGTGCCTTTACTCATCAACTTAAGCTTTTGAGAGAGATGATTTCATGACATGGTATCAGAGCCTCAATGACTAAATGGTCAGTGATTCGATCCTTGTTATCATCCATTATGAAAAAATGTTCACGCTCAAGCCCAAAAGAGACATTCACGTGAAAGGACAAATTAGATATAAAACTATTCTCGTGTCTCTACCCATCAATTTAAGGTTTTGAAAAAGATAATTTCATGACACATCTAAATAAGTTAACCATAGAAAAAAAACAAAAGCAAAAAAAGAAGGATTAAAACTGAGCATTACTCGGGTGGAGCTGTCGGCCACCGCAGCAATGCAGTCACAGTACCTGTGAAGAAAATGATAACATATAACATTGAAATCGAAAATTTACCAAAACACAAGACGCATTAAACATTATGCTAATCCAATCCCAAACCCATACCTGAGCTGTTTTCTGACAGTGGTATAGCAAGGGGGATTAATCCTTGCCTGGCACCGGGGGATATAATAGATTCACCTGTTACATAGTGAAAATTTCATCTAATTAAGAGAAAAGCAGGATTCAGAAGAAGTAATTCAACCCATCTTAGTGCATTGGATAGTTTAATAGACAGAGCATAATAATCTACGATTATTCTAAACTTAAGATTCTACAAAGTGTTACACTTAAAAAGTACAACATTAATTAATATTAACATGCCACCCAAAAAAAAAAAAGTGCAATGGGAGTACCTCTGGTCTTCAAGACACTCAAGAGTTGTGAGAGATGCTGAGGAGGCTGAGTGGCAGCTACATCCTTCACAAAAGACACGTGCTCTGCAACACGCAGGAACGTGAATATATATGTATAAAAGAAAAACATTGATGGAAAGAATAAAAATGAATGAGAGTGAATGGTTTCGGTGTTGGTGGGAGTACCAGGAGTGGAGGAGGAAGATACGGTGAAGCGAAGGGAGGCTCTGCGGTGGCTGAGAAGCAGTGGCACCACGCTGCTGCCACGTGGACATCCTCCGTACAACACCCCGCCCCAAACGTTCATTCTCTGTTGCCCTTTAATTTTTGGTGGGTTATCTCATCTTTTCTGCTCCTACTTTAATTTATTTAATTTAATTTTTTCTTTGATTTCCTCCACCACCCCCCCCCCCCCTTTTTTTTTCGGGGAAAAAACAACTGCCACGGAAAAGTGATTAAGAATTAAATGGGAATGGCCCAAGATAGTATCTCCGAAGGTGAAGGGAAGTCCAATTTGCTGGTGGTGTAGCTCATTTTCCCTACACTCTTCTAAAGTGTAGCCTGTTCTGACTAGAAGATAAAAAAAGAAAACAGCAGTCTGTTTTTACCAAAAACAAAAGGATGCTGACCAAAATCAATAAATAAAGTGTAGTCTGGCACATGAGCTAATGGTAGAGGTAGAGGTACACAAATGAAATGGTCGGCTGGGTTGAATCCAGCTCCTTTTTTCTTCGTTGGGTTATTTCTTTGAGCCTAAACCTAAAGGTGGCCCAATTAATGCTCAAGGTTTATTCGATATATAGATAATACATAAAAATTTTAATAATATATAGTAAAATTATAAAATTTTATATATAAGAAATGAAAATTTGAAGATATTTTACAATCTGTATTTTAAAATAAATTATATAAATAAAAAAATCAGTATCACATTATGTAAAATGTATTAATAGAAATATAAAAAAGTCTTATGATTTATTTTTTTTTCAAAAATGTCTTTTAAAAAAGTTTTTGACTTTGAACCAAATCAATTAATTTGAAATATGACCCGAACTGAGTCGAAAGACACTAATATTATTTCTTTATCGCTTTCGCTATAGTGTTGCATTGCCACTTCAATTCACTTTAACTCTTTTATGTATTTTCCTTAGTTTTCGTTGGTCCAAACATACCAATAGTTGTCCTTAAATGCAATAATCAATATCAATATATTTATATAAAACACAGTTTATTCACATAAGAAAATTCAATGTGGTAATCCCTTCTTTATTCATCCTTAATTTAATTTTATTATTAAAATGAAGTGAATTGTTTTAATCTATATATATTTGATAAAAAGAAAGTCACACAGATTATCTAAATTAATCTCATTCATAAAATAATTATTGTATAAAATTAATGTAGGATTCACATATATTAATATATGATCCACATATATATTTGATATTTTTTTTCCTGCTAATATTGATTCTCTAATATTATGCTTTAGTCATATCATTCTTATGAATTTGATACAATTTCCAATAGTAATATTAATTTATGACTTTGATATAATTTCAAATTTTTATGAGCCAAAATTGGACAATTAATATCAATTGTTCTATCATTCTTATTCACAATTAATTTTTCAATCTTATTTAATACTAACTTTTAATATTACAGTCACTTGATATGTCATATTAATATAATATCATATTTCAATTTATATCCTAAAAATTAGGATTGTTATTATTGTTATATTCCAATTTCCATTATTTTAATAGTTGAAATATGATCCAAATCTCAATTATATATATTTATAAGGAAAATACTATATGACAATTCCTCTTTGGCTCATTTTTCTGCCCAAAATTCTAATTACTTTCATTTACCATTTTATTTTATTTTTTTTCTTGGTTATTTATTTTAAAGAAAAGTAATATATGATTTTATTCTTAAGTTATATATGATTAAAAGTAAGATCTTTGCAACATAAATTGATTCAATTTACAATATAAGAATAAATAAATACATTTTGAATGCTTTTATTCTTAATTTTGATTGTACTTACTATTTCCATTTTTACGATTTCCACTTTTACGATGTATGAATATCACATTTCAAATTTTAATTTTATTTCAATATTTAAACTTAATACATATAAAAGCTAAAACATAAAACTAACATAAAATTAATCTCACCACATTTTTTTATTATTTATTTTAAGCAAAATTAATATATGATTGAAATCTCAATTAATATATGATCTTAATCTATCATTGGTTAAAAACATCTTTCTATTCTTTTTCATTTTAATTCTTAAATGCTTATTTATCTGTATTATTAATTTTTTATAATTATCATACTAATTAATATTGTTACCTTTTTCAATTTTCCTTTAATTCTAATTAATTTGATGCACTTAATTTTTTTAATAGATTTGATGTGCTTAATTTTAGCATATATACATCTTTGATTATTGCATATAAATTATAGCATAGATAACATTTCTTCTGCACATCCTATCTACACATGCATATTTATATTATTTCCTTTGTTTTTATTCTCTTCTTTATGGTTTTTCCTATTAATTTAATGTTTTGATTTATTTTTATTTCTTTCATGTTTGGGTAATGTGTACTGAGTTGTTTGGAACTATTTGGTAAAATTATTGTGGTATATTCATCAATCATCTATTTTGATTTTTGATTTTTACTTTTTATATAGTTGTTATATATATTTTTTCAATTCAATAGAATCAAATTTAGCATAATCTATTGGTAAACTTTTCTTTAGTTCAATTTTGTCTCTTTTCTTTTGCAGTAGTATTAAGACTCTCCAATTGTATTGTTGATAATTTTCTTCAAAATATTTTTCTTTTCTTTTATTTGATTTGAATCTTACTGTTCTTCATTCATCAAGTTTTTATTTTGTTTTATTTTTTAATATTTTAATTTATATAGCCCCCATAGCTTCAAATAATTTTGATTTTTGCATTAATTGTTCCTTTTAGTATATTTTTACTGAATTTATTCATTTTTACTTTTGATGTATTCTTTCTTAGCATTTAATACTATATTAATTTGAGTTTGAAATTAATCAGTGATAGTATGTTGTTTTAAATAAGTTTTAAAAATAACATTATTGAAATTTAATATTATTTAAAATTATATCATATTTCCATTTTTAAACATTTCCTTAATATTATATTCATCTTTTAATATTACCACACTAATTATTTTGAATGATTCTTAATCTTCAATATTTTACTCTTTTTTACAAATTATAATATCATGTCCACATTTCAAATAAAAAATTCAAAACATTTATTTATAATCTTATATGCTAGGTTCATTTAATAATGAAATTAGTTGTTAATATTATTTTAATTCTCATTAATTTTTATTTTATTTTATTTTAAAAGGATCAAATCAATTAAACAATTATCTATTTTTAATTATGATTTCAACTATTTTAATTAAATATTCACTTATTCTTTTAATTGTCATATCGATCAGTAATTTATAAATATTCATATTAAATATTATTTTTTTTAATATTAGTAAAATAATTATTAATTATTAAATCATATTCGTCTTATACAATATTAGAAAATCATATCTCCATTAATTATATTTTTCATATTAATTTAATTCTTAAATATTTATCTTTCTCTTGATTTTCAATAAATGATTTCTAATAATTACTATGTAAACTAAAGATATTTTATATGTATTTCATATCTTAAATCTCAATCTCGATATCAATTTCAATCTTCAAATTTAATTTGCAGTTTAATTTTTAAACAAAAAATTATTGATATTTGCATCCATGTCAATTTGTTATTATCATGTTATTTGATACCGATGTTTTGATATTATATTTAATTGATATCATCTTAATGTAATATTGATTCTAATATCATGTTTGAGAGATTTAATTACAAATTAGAATTCCTTTCAATCAATTACAAATGATAAATAGTTATAGAGTAAAACATTTTTATCATAAACACAAAAATAATTCATTTGCTTAGTATACAAAACATATCTATTATTTATAATAAATACAAAAATTATAATAATAATCTTAGCATCAGTTGAAATTAAATATACATACAATTTCACTGATTTTGTCATTTTTTAATAACAAAAATATAATGAAATTTGTTTTCCTAACTTAAACAATCTACAATACAAGTAGTGATGAATATATCTTTCATAGGTAATGAAAACATATGAATTGCATATGTAACAATTAGTGTACCGTATATATGCCAAATCATATATTACATGAGTGTTAACAAAAATATACATTACATGGGTAATAATTTAATTACAACCAGATTAATATCGATTTATGCTAAAATAATATTAGTCGTAAGTTAAAAAAAAATAGATATACTCACATATTAATATATAAACGTAAAATTTTGGTTAATTATTTATCTTAAAAATAAAACATATTTATCTTAGAAAAAAGGCCATGTAAATTATTTTCATAATCAATTATACAAAATTAATATATTATAATTCAATTCAATTTTATAATATATCTTTTATCAATTTTTTTTAAATTTATAAATGTAAAATCCCGTGCATCGCACAGGTAAAACACTAGTTTTGTTATATTATATTGCTTTAGATCACTTTGGTTCATTGGATTGTTCAGATTCTTGCTAAATTTAAATTTTGAAATGAAAGGGGGCAAAAATCATGCTACTTATATGCATTGCGAGTATGAAAGCCCATTCTACTATACTTACTTATGTACATTGTAATTTTTTTTTTCCATCGAAAATAAGGTTTAAATCTATGACTTTATAATAAATTACACAAACTCCTCGTTATTAGCTTGATCCTAATGACTTATATTCATTATAACATTCAAGACAGCTTTCCTTATTCCATGATTTTCTGCCACTAGTGAGTGGGGCGTAATGTGAGAATGTAACATCATGAAAGAGTGAGCAACATGAACAATGTGCACAAAAGAGTGAAAAATTTTAGAATATTTTAGTGAAAACAAGTTCTCTTAATTGTGAGTAGAAGTTTCTATGTGGTACTTAGAGGTAGTCTATTTAGATTTAGATAGTAGATATAATTTGGCAAGAATAACTTTTCTTAGTTGTGATTAAAAGTTGTCACTTGACACTTACGTATCTGTTTGGTTTAGATTTTAATAAAATTATTTTTAAAATAATTGATGTTGAAAATGTTGATTTTGAAATAATTATTTTGTGTTTGGAAATAATGTTAAAAAAGTGAGTTGAGAAAAATTAATATGAGAAGTGAAAAGGACAAAGCTAATATTTTTAGCTTTGGTTAAAATTGATTTTGGGCAAAGTGTTCCACTTTTTTCTGCAAGCAAAAAAAAAAAAGGCCAAACAAAAACACTATCTTTGAAATCAATTTTGTATAACTCAATTGGAAAATTGGTGCTACCCAAGCAGGCACATAGTTCATTTAGTTATATATATAGTAATAGACAAATTAATAATAAAAAATTGATATATTAGTAGAAATTGTTTGAAAACTATAATTAATTAGAAGTTATCGCATAACAAATGCAACCTATTTAATTATACTATGTTATGCTAGGTAACATTAGATTTCCTCCTGGGAGTATGGACGGTAGGTTTGGAAGCTAGCTAGAACTGGGCACCTCATTATTGCTTCGTCTAGAGGGGTCTCCATGTCTTCATCGTGATGAACTGCGGTTTATGTGAACGTGGAAGCATCGGGCCTATGGGCCCTGTTAGCTGAGGAGGGTCGGTGAGGGGACTCTTGGCGAGAGGTCGGTTGTCTAGCAGTATTAGGGTGAGAACTCAAGCCTCAATAGGCTCTAGGCTGGAACGAGTCCCCCTTGGGTTCCCCATATTTGCCGTCTCCCCATTGTACTACTCTCCGCAGCTCCTAGGTTTGGGTTTCCTCAACGGCTTTTAGCCTTTCCTATAGCTCATGGATTTTCTCGTCTTTCCTTATCAACCTCCTTTCTGCTTCTTTGGCCATCATGTCATTCCTTTGACGCCTCTCATCATGCCTCTTTCGCTGTTCTATTTCCTCCTCTAGGCTTGCCATTCTCGCGTTTTGTTCGCTCAAGAGATGTAGTATCTCGTGGTATAGGAGGGTGCTGCTTTTCGGTACTTCTACTATTGAGATGGGTTGGGCCCTCGTAGGTTGTTATGGCCTTCCTTCCAGGACTATCTCCGGCTCAAAGGCGTGTTCATCAGTAGCAGATGTAGATTTTGAGGCGGTGTGGCCATCCCTAGGGTGGGAATACGAGGGCCCTAGAGCGATAGCATTGCCCCTTACGCCTGGGAGGGGTCTCCCGGTGGTTTTGGTTTTGGCCATATGGGGGTTAGTGAGTAGGTATGTGTAATGTCTAGGAAAAGCTTCGCAGCAGCGGGTTGTAGGGTATTTGGTGAGGGTTACAGTGATTATGACGATGGTGTGAAGATTCTGGGGGTTGAGAATAATGGTGGTTGGGATATGGTAGTCAGTCCCCGACAACGACACCAATGTTACGCTGGGTAACCTTGGATTTGCTCTCGATAGTATGGACGGTGGGTTTGGAAGCGATGGCGCCTGGGAGGGTACTTACAAAAGATACTATAACGCCCAAGTCAGTATTATATTTGAAAGAAATGGATTATAATGGGTTTTTTGGCTTACCTTCACTGTTCATATCGTTTTCCTTTTATATCTCGTGGGCATATCCAAATATGGTATTTTTAAGGCTGAGTTGTACGTACGAACGAAAATATGAATCATCAGGGAGAGTCCCTTCTAGAAGATACCATGTTTCTATTATTCGCCCCGCCCCAATGATCGTGTTTAGAGGCGTCCTCGTTATTCAGAGCCCCTAAAGCCCCTTCTCTCAAACCTCTTGTTGTTGGGATTCTTCCCCATCCCTAGTATTACAAGCATCCGGGGAGGCTTGACTGTGTCTCCTGACATCCGAGTATTCGAGGATAACGTACTGAAATAACAATTAATCACTAGAGACGGGTTGAGCTATTTCAACCCATTTTATTAAGTATAATGATAGAACCTACTATTATGTCCTTCTACATACTAAGTGAAATAGTTTTATTTACTTGTTAAGTCTTTTATTTTTTTATATGTAAATATTTAGGCCGAGAGTGTTCCACTTTTCCTTCTAAACTGGTTTAAAAAAAAAAAAAAAGGGTTCGGTTGTTTGAGGAAGAGATCACAAACTTGGTTTGTGCGAAATTGGGCCTAGATAAGTTTTGGGCCTCTAATGGTAAAGTGACGAATGACGAGATCCATCAAGTGAGGCCCAATTAGTGTACGACTAAGGAAAAGCAGGTTCCTTTCATAGAGAATGGGTCCTCTGTTGGTAGGCCTAGTGTGAAAACTAGCTCAGACGAGGAGGTTGAGGCTAAACCTAACCTTCTATTGGATCTTTTGTACATGCTTCACCTTTGGTCCATGATGGGCTGGTGTGCTTGTTGGATGCAGGGGAGCCTCCTTTCTCCTTTGACGTGGTTCTTGAACTCTTATAACCTTATTTGCTGTTGAACCTTCTTCGCCAGTTTCTCTATTTGAAAAAGATTGGTTTGAATTCATTGTTGACCTCTCTTGATCATTTTAGAGGGAACACCTTTCGATTGATGTGTACAAGAACAGAATGAAAAAAGGGCAAAAGGGAAAGGTAAGTAGAGTCTACCGCCTTCTATTAACCATCCTCCATCGAAGAAAACATTGCAAATTGTTCCCTATCTGCTCGTTCTGTGTCTTATGAGAATGTATCTGAGGCTACAGATATTGAAGGCCTTCGTGAGGCAAGATAAGCTTAAGAGCCGGGTAAAAGCACAGGCTTGCCTTCGGTTTATGATGATAACATGGTGAAGGCTTTGGTTGAGTCTCAGAAAACTGGTTCTGGTTAGCAAGTAAGGGGTGTTTTCATGGGTAGAAGATTTTTGCGGTGGTCTTCTTCGCTTCTGTTACATTGTCTGTTCTTGTTTTTTGATTTGCATTGTCAAGGCTCCCTTTAACCTTCATATGTCTTGTTCTATTCTCTATGGCTTTTCAGTTGTGCTTTTACTACTCTTCTAAGAGAGTTTAACATTACTTAACTATATATATGTATATGTATACACATATAAGTATGAATATCTCGCAAGGATCTAGAAGACAATTATCTGAACATGGTTTATTCATATAATATGCATATAAAGATTATATAAAATGATACTACCATATCCATCCATGAACATATGTATTATGACAAACAGCACCCTTCTCAATTATTATAACCCATTGTTTGGTTCACGTGTTTGAATCATTTAAATGTTTAACACTTTTTTGGAATGAAGCTCCGAGATAGACAGTAGTGGACATCTCCAACTTCTGTATTATTAACGATAAACTTCCATTGTTTATTCCACTGCGATCTTTTACTCGTGCACAAGGAAATCATTTTTATTTAATTAGCAGTAAAAGGATAGACCGTGAAGCATTCTTTCATTTTCTGCGAGTGAAAAACAAGAAAATTTTTGTATCTCTGTAATAACTACATATAATGTGATGAATGTTACCCGGCATGAATATATTTCAAAATCAAGGTGCTTTTTCTATTTTTCATTTTTTTTGGCCTTGGTTCCCTGATTTATCTATACTTAATAAGAAGAGATATAGAAGGAAGAAAGATGATGCCGTCGCATAATTCTTTTTGACGTTGAATATGAGAAGGTTGAGATAGTGAAAGATGAATAATTGGTTGGTAATAAAGAGAAAGGAGAGCGAATCCAATCACTTACTCGCTACACACACGAATTTGCAACTACATCCATTCAGCTTCCTTTACATGGTCTTTTTAATTTTTATTGCTTCTCTGAATGATAATACTTCCCTTATTTATACCTGATAAATAAGAGAAGGTCGACATTTTAGAAAGAGGAAAAAATTAAAGACCTAAATTCTTACTTAGGGTATTATAAGATGGTGGATAGGGATGATGGCAATGGGGCAAGACAAGCGCGGGGGACACTTCCCCATTCCCCACCCTAAAGCTCCATGATTGTCCTCGACCCCGACTCCCATGGTGGAGAGAAAATCACCGCCATCCCTGAACCCCCTGTGGAGATCTGTGGGGATGTGTAAAATTGAGGAGAAAAAGCTTGTTAACCGGAAAATTATCAATAAATAGTCCAAATTTAAAAGCAAAACCTCAAGTTCATGGCAATATAAAGCATCATGTCCAGAAAACATGATGTACAACAGACATAGTTGAAACAACAAAAAATAATTAAAAAAAAAGCAGCACAAGAAAATATCATGTCCAAGATTCAGCCTAATTAATCAAGCATCCTACTTGAGTGGTGCCTGCCTACAAAAAGAAACACACATTAATCCCAACACTCATCCTACAAACAAAGGTTGAAGAAATCAGCACAAAAAATCAACGATAAGAGAAAAAAAGAAGAAGAACCAAGACAAAAATTCAAAGACCCAGGAAAAAATCAATATTGAAAATTAGAGGCCCAAAAATAATCAGAGATCCAAATAAATCCGGACAAAAAATCAAAGACCAAGAAAATCAAGTATGTATAATTCTGGTTCCTATATGTTCAGAAGCTATCTCAGTAATGAGCAATAGATTCCACACAAGGCTTTGTTGTTGATAATCTTCATTTGAAGCTACTATTTGCATTTTCTACATGTATCTTTTCTATGTCGGATTTAATTTGTGATGGTGGTTACGTTGTGCTTTTTTTATTACTAGTAGGATTACTTGGCTCTTTCTGTTGGCTAGTTGAGGATTTATCTTTGTCATGTTCATGAATCCTCTTTGTTTGTTAATGAATGGTTATTTATTAAAGCCCCAAAAAAATCAAAGACCCAAAAAGGTCAAAGACCCTAAAAAAATAGCGACAGATCTGAGCCTTCACGGATCGCAGCTCGTCATGCAGATTGCAGCATCCGTTGCCTGCTCATCGCGCTGTTGAAAGCTCCGTTTGCAACTCATAGCTGGTTCACAATTTGTGTGTTCTTTGCGTCTATGAGCCTGTGAGAGTGCAGAGAAAGATAGGGTAGTTGTCGGCCAAGTGTGGGTGGACTTCGGAGCCTGTGACGGACTAACGAGGTTGACGATGGCCTGTGGGTGTCGGCGGTGACCAAATTGGGGGTTTTGGGTTTTCAGCTCTGGGAGTTCTCTATTCTTGTGAGTTGAGAGAATGAGGGAATAGGGAGTGAGAATGTGCAACCATGTGGTGTGAGTGAAAGTGAAAAGGGATGGGAGAGTAAATTTAGGGTTATTAGGTAGGTAAGTGTCACGACCCACCTATGGAGCGTAACTAGCACTTGAGGAATTGGATCCCCACGGAAGCCTCTTATCACATGATTAACTAATATGCATAAACAAATTAAATATATATTCAAAATATTTCAATTTTAACTAGATTTCATTATTCTGAAAAGGTTCTCAAAACATAAATTTTGAAGATAAATTTGCACAAAATCCATAATCTGGGCCAAAGCCAAACATAATTAAACAATTAACAGAAATTTTGAAAATAATATCATGCATGTCCGGGATCTTGCCTACACAATTATTGGAGCACTGCTAACTGACATAACCAATAATAAGCTCCACTCCAAAGCGAAGCTCACTAAAAGAACCTGTAGCACGACTGAGGAGGATCCTGTGGTACAACTAAACCTGTAGCTGTATCTGTATGGGAAAGAGGGGTGAGTTCATCAAAACTCAGTGAGTGAGCCTCCATTCACAACCCACATGGGATATCAACAAAATACATAACATATACATGCAACTGATGTGAAACATATTATATACATAATTACATATGACTGTACTAAAATAATAAATTAACTAAATCCATAGCAATAACTAGCGGAGAAACAGGAATTATTTTGTACATAAATATCTGAGTGAATAGCTAATCTGAGCCAATGGCTAATCTGATGGGCACTTAACTAGTTCCCATAAATGGAAACCTCGCTAGATTCCTTACTATGGGTGACCGAGTCCTCTAGCGGACCACTTGGTATCAAGGTTAATGATCAATCCTGTAGCAGTTAACTCGTTGATCTGTTTCTCACTATTTATTGGCTAAAAAAAATAATAGTAATAATTTCATACAAAACTGAGATTCATAATATTTTCTAACTAATAAATAAATCTAAATCATACATACTGCAAGTATGGTCCCATGAGTTTTCCAAAATGATTAATTTTCATAATAACTATAAAAGTAATAATATTTCTAAAACTGCCATAATTCATAACAACATGTTCTCTTGACATAAATCATTCTAAAATTTCATAAATAATTTATATAATCTGAAAATATATTAATAATGACTAAAAGTATGGTCATGAGCTTAAACCCACTCATCGTTAGTAGTTAGAAGTGTGCTTCTACTAATGACTTGATTCTGGGAATCTGGAATAACACCAATAGTAGAAGAAATTAATTGGAGGAAGTTTAGAGGAATCGCTTATCTCTCTCTAAGAAAATTTCTTTAGCGGTTAAGGTTCTTAAAAAAATATTGGAATATTATGATGTGCCTAAAATATATTAGTGGTATAAGAATATAACTGAGAATGGAAACTTCAGTGTCCCATACACTCACGCTAGACATTAGACTCGGCTTTCACATGTATATGAAAATGAAAAATGACACTGCAAAGTGATTGCAAGTTGCCACTTATATATATATATATAATAATAGGAATTAAAAAAACATCTATGTGCATCCCACGCGTCTTGTTCGTTGTATAGAATAATAATAATAATAAATTACCTCATGTAATGCATGTCCTATTATAATAAATATATATATATATAATAATAATAATAATAATAATAAGAAGAAGAAGAAGAAGAATAATAATGTTACAAACTGCCTCGTTTCTTATATATATAAAATAATAATAATAATGTTAAGAACTCATGCCACTCGTGTATAACAATAATAATATTATATGAAATCCCATGTGCCTCGTGTATCATGGTTTGTATTACTTTCTATATAATATTAATATATAATAATAATAGTAGTAATAGTAGTAAAAATAAGTAATAATAATAATAATTCAGATACTGATAAATCCTATATTTGGGGTTTGGGGTATTATAGTAAGTTTAAAATTTTGTTTTGAGAAAAATTAATAAAAATATGAAAAATTAATAAAAATATAATTTTTACTAGATATTATAAAATTACCCCTCAGGGCTAGGGTATAATCCCTATTCCCGAACTCATCACAAAGGGAGTTTCAACCTTGTCTCCATCCCCGTGGGGACAAAAAATCCCCAAACACAAAGATCCGACTCCGGTGATCCTCGTGGATACCCATGCCTCCACCCCCATTACCATCTCTAATGTCGGTTTGGTATTCGAAAAAGACGACGTCGGATAAATTAATCTTTTAAAAATAAAAATATATTTTATAATACATTATAATTCAAAAATTAAGTAAAACAAGTTAATTTTTTATATTTTGAAGAATTTTAAGACAACTTGAACTATAATAATTTGTAAAATAGTTTAAATTGATCTCAATAAAAATATAAATAAGACAAATAAATCAATTAAAATATGGAGAAGTGATTAACTTATCATATGCATTTTTAATTGTAAAAAATTACAAAATGTATTTCCTTTTAGAGTGACTAATTTATCTTACAATATTTTTTTCCCAGCACCAACTTGAATATTCACGCTATCTATTAGCTATGAAAGTTTTCTTTTATACTTATCAAAAAATAAAACAAACAAGCTCTAAAATTGCAAGCTTTGCCAGTAAAGTATACTTTTCATTTCTGTAAAAGATAATAATGAAGTGAGTTAATTATTACCAGTAATTTTTTTTTTTGACGCAATTATTATCGATCAGTATATTCAGTAGTCCTAAAAGGGCAAAAGCTTTAACATTTTTAAATCATATAAATAAGAATATCTTAACAACTTAAATTAAATTAATACATAAGATCACTTAGATAAACCAATTTTATTCTTAACAAACTAACAATAAATTTTATACAAATCTAAATAAACCAAAAGGAGTTACACCTAGTATTTCTACATCTTTCAACTGCAACTCTTCAGTATTGAATTGCTAAAATTAAAAAATTTCTCGAGAACACAAGAGTTGAAAACTTCCGCAAATTGTTCAGTTTACCTCGTATCATCGCTCAAAGAAGCAATAAAAACAAAAAGGCGTGTACGTAAATGAAGCAGAAATCATCGTGCAAGAGTTGCCGACTATGACTGACGTTTATGTTAGATCTGAATTCCCCTTCGGTAAGTATAATTACATGGGAGCGTTTGGCAAAAAGAGCAAGGCACGGTTGCCATAAGACATTCGATATGACCATATAAAATGTCATATACTTTAGATGCTGAAAAACGAAATCGCCAAAGATGAGTAAGTACGAAGTCCACACCTCTCTAGTCATCCCGTCTTGCTAGAACTCTTTGGTCATTATCGCATTGATTAATATCGGGATGCAGAAATACTAAATACTTATAATCAGTGTATTTGAAAAAAAAAAAAATAGTTCAAAAGTTATAAGTTTAATATTTAGTACTCTCTCCCCCCGTTACATAAGTTTTCTAAGATTATGTGCGGAAATTACGATAATAATTAAATAAAAATAAAATATTAAAATATTATTTTATTTATTATAAATTATTTTTTATTAAATAATTATATTTATATTCATTTATTTTTACTTATTATAAATATCAGAATAAAATAAATAAAAAATAATTTTTTTTTTTAATGTGGACTAGAAGTGTCAATACCTCCACCATTGAGATAAATTATGTTGTGGTGATGATTTTGCTGTGGCTCTCCTCGTGACAAACCAGAGCATGTACTTGAGTGCGGAACACTATTATCTCCTTTCAATTCAATCTTGTCGCTTCTTTAGCGCATCTGTGGTGAAGAATGAACTTCATCAATTTCCGTATTTCAATTACGTTCACGGACGCCACTCATTAATAATAAACGCATGTGGTGGGATGCTGCTCTTTTCAGCTGATCAATGCAGAAATCGAACTGCTGTTCGGCAGGTGTTGGTAAGAATAAATTATTTGGATAGGGGGTTGTCGTCTACTGAATTTCCCCGACAGCATGCACATGGCAATATTTATTTCAGCATATGTATCAAAATTGTTACCAATTGAACGTAAGTATAAAAAAACATTCAAGTATATGTATGTTAATAAAAAAAAAAATACACACATCGATCTTATATATATCAAAAGAAAAAGAACCTTTTAGGTTTTACATAACAGTTTGGTTACGGTTTAGTTTTGTATGTTTATAGATAGGTTTAAGTGATCATTTTCATCTCATAGCATGTTCGGATCCGATGTGCGGTGGAGGGACCTCCGTCGATTCCAACCTTGGGAATCGATTCCTTCAAATAAAAAACGTGTTTGGGTTCCTTGCTTAGCACAAGTGCATAATCGATTATGGTCTCCAAATTCGATTATGTCAGGAGTGAAAAATATTATTTCTAAATTTTTATTGTTTTAATTTTTGTTAAAATTACTTCTCATATTAAACAATTGAATATAAATTACTTCATCTCAAAATTAATTTTATTCGGAATCAATTTTACAAAAGCAACACCAAACATAGTATTAGTTTGTTCGCAAGCACGCTTGTACTTTTCATTTTATTTGCAATATTTTTTTCGGTGCAATATTTGCGATGTGAATATGATGTCGCGTACTATTAATTTATGTGGAGTATTTTTCGTTTTTGAAAAAAAAAATCTAAAATTCATACAAGTTAGCAATGAGCGGCTATGAGTTACACTTGAAAATGGAAAGAAAATATTATATGTACTAATTTGATATAGACTATCATACTGATTTATTTTTATCTACTTATTGAATATAATATAGATTATATTTATATGTGATTCACATTTCTTTTAATAATAAATAAAAAAATAAATTAATATAAATATAAATAATATAACTGAAACGATTACCCATCAGAATCTAACTTACGGTCGATTATCCATGTTGCACCCACATGTGGCCTGGGGCGTTGAGCTCTACACGTAACTACTCTCTAGGCCATCTCCAACTTTTTGACCTTTGCTGTGCACAGCATTCTCAGTCTATACTTCAAAATAAAAAATTCTCCACGTTATTGGCCCCATGTTGTATATATATATATATTTTTTGACTGTATGTTGTATTTGATATTAGCTGGAGTACAAATGATAAAAAGACATTTTACGATATCAATCATTCTTATCATCGTTACCAGAACTCGTGTTATGCGTTTGTACATTTGAACGCGTGCTCTATCTCCCTCACCCGGGTCCTCACTATTAAAAATGACGAATGACATGCATCAAGTGTATGTTCTCTTTCTCATAAAAATCTCGAAGTGAAAATGGTGGTTTAATGCTCGATTATATTTGTTCAAGTGAATTAATATTTTTTAAACCTTTATTTAGTTCTCTTATGTTTTATCAAAATTTTGATTCTATCCCAAAAAATTATTTTATTTTATTTATATTTCTAACATTCTTAAAACGTGTCGATTTTATCGTTTTGGTAAAAAAAATATTTAAATTATAAATAAAAAATAAATATAAACCCCAAATTATAATGTTAGGAAAAGGCCTCTGTAATTCGTATTTTTGTTCGATCATAATGTCTCATTATTTGATAATTAATTGACGAAAATATTGGAATAACACACTCGAAGAAAGACGTACTGACGATTGCCTATGCTGCAATTCATTACGTCCGGATATATAATAAATTTGAACAAATATTTCTCTAGATCATGTTGATTAATCTATTTGAACCGAACTGAATTAGAGTGTGCTTGTTTTAGATTTCTAAAAATAATAATAAAACTTAAATTATATAATTGAAAAAATTGAAAATTGAACTTGTTTCAGAAGTTTTTTTTTTAGTTTCTATAAAAATAAAGCTTAAAATTATTTTTTTTAATTTTAATTATTTTTAAAAATTATCCAAATATATGAAAAAATAATTTTTTTAAGGTGAAAAAAGTGATTTTCACTCAAAAAAATCTCATCCAAATGCCTCTTTATATCCTTAAATTTTTTTAAAATTTATTTTTATGTGTCTTTCAGTCTATTTTTCAAAGTATTATAATTCAAAACAATATTATTCACTTTTCTTTTCAAATTTGCCAAATTTCGAAATGAAGGTGGTTAATGAGTAAATTGAAATAATAAAGACCTGAAATTTTTTATTTTGTTTTTTCAGAGCATTAATTTCCCAAAAAACGGTCATACGTAATCCCTAGCTCCCGTGTTTTCTCCGTACACGTACATTTCATAATAAAGTGAGCAACGTTTTTCAGCACAATACATATCACATATTTTATCATCAGTAATGATGATAAGTAAATGGAACAAGTATGGATCACATATTATATCTAATTATAATAAAATATAAAGTTTATATTTATTATATAATTTTATTATATACTCAATGTTATTTAGATATTTCCACTTAACCGACACCAGCTTATAAAACCGCGTATTTATTAAAAAATAGAAAATAACACCGCATCATACCACAAAATGTCAATAAAA
Organism: Dalbergia cultrata; assembly: GCA_031216105.1. Classification (NCBI taxonomy): domain Eukaryota; kingdom Viridiplantae; phylum Streptophyta; class Magnoliopsida; order Fabales; family Fabaceae; genus Dalbergia; species Dalbergia cultrata. Next base: position 7,571,284 of record CM062344.1, on the reverse strand, counting down.
ATCCTAACGGTATGATGTCTTATTTTCGAAACAAAAAATCTTCATTAGAGAAAATATTTAATTTATTTTTTCAATCAAGAAACCATATAATTTATGGACATTAATTAAGAATGAATATCCAAAAGAGAGAGAGAGGAGCCAGAGGCTCTGTATTACACTATTACTAGTCTTTTCTTCTTAAATTTCCAATGTTTATATCATTATTTTGTATAGAAATAGTACTACGGATAAGACGTAACCAAAGCAGATGATTTTAAATGCTATGAGAGAAAAAAAATTGTTTTAGCATGATTGGTCATGATTGTCCATGCCATAACTACTTTTTTTAATCAACATTTCCCTTAACCATAAAGAGCATAATTATTATTTATTAAAACTAAAAAAGCAATTTCTGTATGAATAATGTTATGGACAGAAAATAAACTTACACAATACATATTATGTATCTTATTATTATGAGATATGATGAGTGGGTGAGATAAATAGAAACCACTCATCACATATAATGATAAAAAGGTGTAAGTAGTGTGCATTTATTATATAATTTTATTATTTTAATAATATTGCTCTTTCTACATATGATATACTAGCTAGAAAAATATTAAGAAAACAATAAAATTTCACAACAAATATACACTATTTATCTTATTATCATTGGATATAATAAGTGGTCTCTATTTATTCACTCTCTCATCACATTTAATAATAATAAAGTGTATAATTTGCGTTTATTATGGAATTTTGATGTTACGTATCATTACTCATGCTAGCTAGGTGGAGACAGCACCCATGAATTCATGGTCATTTCCCATGGCCTCAAGTATCTCATAGGAAAGGCATACCTCAATGTCAATGCTTCCATCTTCCACTCCTTCAAACACAGTTATCTTACCATGGCTCTTGTTTCCAAGCCCGCTCCTCACCGCCACCGGTTTCCCCCACCCGAAGTCATTCCCATACACATCGAACCTCGGCGAGCTGCTAGTAACCAGCGCATTCCCAGCCATGCCATCCTCCGTCAGAAGCCTAGGGTTCTTCACCCAAGACCTGAAGTGGCTCTTCAGCTTCTCCTCCGTGTGAAGTGAAACCATCTCGTTCATCTCCAGAGCAGCTTTGCCAAGCCCTCCTTCTAGAAGCTCACAAGCCTTCATTGTCACGGTTCCATCCTGCACCGCATTCCCGAAATAGTTTTGCTGCAACATGGGGCTCTTCATTCTCCCTCTAACACCAATCAGAAGCCTGTAATTCACCTCTTCTTGCGGATCAATGATACCTTGGTTGCGAACGATGGATCTCCAAAGATGAGTCAAAACCGCTTGCAGAGAAGATATATGCAACTTCTTGTTGCCTTCATGAGAACCACCAGCTTCTTTGTTGGCTTTTGCCTTGAGCTCTGCAATCTTCTCCTTCTTGAAATGGAAAACCCTCTCGCGTTGCAGCTCCGAAACGAACCCGTCGTAGCCACGGTTCATTGCCTTCTCCTTTGTGAAAGGGATGCGTATGGAGCTACCAACAACGTTAACATCATCGAGGAACCAACGTTCAATGACGGGAGCCTTGGATAACTGACCCAAACCCCGCGAGATTTCGGCCCAAGAGTTCATGAAGTGCCAGAAGGAGGTTCCATCACCAACGACGTGGTTCATGGTGCATCCAACGAAGATGCCATCAAGGAGTTCTGTGACTTGAACTGCTAGCAAAGGATTGGTTGTGCCTTCGTGGTTTCTAGCTCTGTTGAGAGGGAAAAAGGAGTGGAGAAAGAGAGGAGTGTATGTTGGAGCGAGGATATCGTTGACGTAGCAGTTATCTGCTATGGCGTGGACAAACATGGCTCCCAAGTTGTTGCAGAGGATGGAAACGGAGGAGGTGCTGTGGTCGTGTTCGGTGACTTTGAGGCGGCCGGCGAGGGGTGGAAAGAAGGTGAGGGTGGATGATAGGGAAGTTTTGAGGTGATCGATTATTGTTGTTGGTGTTGGTGGTGGTGGTGATGACGAGGATTTTGGGTTGTGGAAAAGGAGGCCCTTTTGGATGGGATCTACTGGGAGAAGTTGGAGATCCCAAGGAGTCAACTGCAACTCTTGGATTGGATCTTCCTTATGATCTGCTGCTGCTGCATGGATTGTGCTTGTTGAGATAACTCTCATGCTTGCCATGGTGTTGTGTTAGGTTGTGCTAGGTTGTGCTGCACACAGACGTGTATTTGCTCAAACAATGGTGCTATATACCACGAGAGCGAGATTATTTTAACATTTGGTACCGCTTTTTAATTTACGCAGTAATTCAATTTTCAGTTTTTTTTTGCTATTGACGTGTAATATATGAATATCTCTATAAACATATAATAATAAATCCAAACATATATCTTGATCCTAAATTAAGATAAACTTTTTCCTTAATCTAGTTTATTTTTTAAAAAAGAAAAAGAGTACACTACAAAATTAGGTATAAATTATTAACGTCAAAGGCGTGGGAGCTGATAAAGTTTTACAAGAGCATTGTTATCTTAAAAGTGAGTATTCAAAACTAGAATATCTATTCCATTATCATTAGAACCACTATCACTTTCAACAATGACAGAGTAGGTATTTTTATTGGATACTTACTTTTAGATGTTGAAATAACATTTTTTATTTTACAAGTTATTGAGCACGTGAATTGTGTGGGACGTTGATCGTTTTGGTCAGATATTGGGCGCATGGGAAATGTCCTGAAAATGAATACCCAAGTAAAGCTAGCCAGGTCTTAGTTATTGCACCAAGGGATGATCCGTGTGGTATTTTTCTCCAAAGATATTTTGTGTATGCATAAATCTAACTTATCATATTGAACACACTCATAATAAAAAATAAATCTTATTAAATATATACTCATTTATTTATGAATTTTACACTTTTTTATTAGTGCATTTAAGAACTAAATTTTATATTTATGAATTGAATTCTTTTTTATTGGGGTTTTTTACGAAAATAAAATAAAACACATATGATATTACAGGAATGAACTCGGTTAGAGTTGTTTACATATATGTCCTGATTTTATATAATGAAAGTCGACTATAAACGAACTCCACACCAAGAAGAAGTCGACTATACACGACTACCCTTCCCAATGGTCTGTGCTCTCTGTGCCCCTCTGCCGCTAACAGTTGTGTGAGACAAGTCGACTATAGGCGAAAATTTGGTGCCCAATGAAGTCGACCATAGTCGACTTTTTTGCTCAATCAAAGTCGACCATAAACGACTTTTCGTACGTGTCAGAGGCCTTGCATAGTCGATTGTAGTCGACTTCCAAAGTCTATTGCAGTCGACTTTGGTTGTCCATTTCCCTATAAATGGAGACGTTTGTGGACGACTTCATGCACAGTGAGTTCGCGGGAGAAGAAAAAAAATGGGGGAGGAGGTGAATGCCTGAAGCAAAGTTGGAGGCAGAGGAAGCTTCAGTGGTAGCTATGGATCTACAGCGTCTTAACTTAGTGGATCACATTGCAGGGAGATTAGCAGTACAGGTATTTATTTAGTTGAATTTTTTTTTTATATTTTATGTTGATAAGTAATCTGATAATGTAATTATTATTTAGAATATATTTCCTTTTTTATTTATTTGTAATGTGTATTGTAGTTTTTATATAAGTTAGTTGGTTTATGAAAAAAAATGAGTATGCTGGAGTTTTTAAATTTATCAGAATTTTATGGTTATTTTATGGAATTGATAATGTATGTGTTTAGTTTGTTAGTAAGTAAGAAAAATTTTTATGGGATTGCTATATTAAATACTAGCTGTGTTGAGTATGTTAATATTTATTGTAGTAAATAAATCGAATTTCAGTAAGTTTAAATGTAGTTTTGTGTAGTAATTTTTTGTCAATTGTAAAGCTCCCTTTAATTATCTTAAGTTTATTTATTGTAGCGGTATATGGTTTGGCTTTGATAACATGTAGGATTTATAGTGCCAGTGGAATTTAATTTTTATTTGGTTAAGAAATTAAAAATTGAATAAGTAGGTAAATTGGGGAATGATAAGTTAGTGTAGTTGTCATTATTCTTGAAAGGATTGAATAGTAAATTTAAACATTTTAATTAGTATGATTTTATTGTAATTTATTGATTGAAATAGTAGCCTTTGTGAGTATATAAATATTTGTTGTAATAAATAAATAATTAAAGTGTTAGGTAAGAGAACCTTTAGTTTGGCCCTGGGGAATTTGAATAAATTTAAAATTATTTTGTGTTGGATTTATTGTGTGGAATTTTTTATTTACTCGTAATTCGAATGTGGTAAATTTTTTTATTGTAAAGCGCCGTTTACCTTGACAAATTTCAATAAATTTGAAATTAGTTTTGTGTTGAATTTATTGTGGGGAAATTTTATTTAGTTTCGATTCGAATGTAGTAATTTCTTGTATTGTAAAGCTCCCTTTCATTATGTTAATCTTATTTATTTTAGTTTTATGTTTGGTGTATGATTGGCTTTGATAATTTGTTTTTGTAGCATTTATAGTGGAATTAAAAAATTTTAATTTTGTTGACAACTTAAGAAATGAAAAAAGAAATTAAAACTAAAGTAGGAAAAATGATAAGTTAGTGTAGTTGTCATTATTTTTGAAGTGATTCAAAGGGTTTTTTGTAATTTTAAATTCAATTGTATATAGTAAGAGAATGTTAAGTGAGATATTTTAATGCATCGTTTTTTTATTTTAAGTTCAGTTTGTATGATTTAACAATGTCTTATATATATATATATATATATATATATATATATATATATATATATATATATATATATATATATATATATATTTACATTTTATGATATAGGATACTCGGATTTTAAGAGCCAGACGCCATAATATGATGGTTGAACCAGATCCAAGATTGGAACCTTTTCTCAGACAAGCTGGGTTTTGGTATGTTGCTCAGATGGTCCCAGTATATGACTGTGATAGGGCGCTCATCAGTGCACTCGTGGAGCGTTGGAGACCAGAAACGCACACTTTCCATTTTCCGTACGGAGAATGTACAATTACTTTGGAGGATGTTGTGTTTCAACTGGGTTTACGTGTTGATGGGCTTCCGGTGAGTGGCTGCATAGGAGCATGGGATAAATTTTATGATACTGACATATGGGTAATGTGTACAGATCTACTGGGAGTGGTTCCAGAGGAGAAAGACATAAAAGGATTCTCTGTAAATCTACAATGGTTCATAGATACATTTGAAACACTGCCAGATGATGCTGATGAGCAGACGATTATCCGATACACCAGAGCATACATAATGGTTCTATTTGGTGGGGTATTGTTTGCAGATAAATCAGGATTTAGGGTGCATATGAAGTGGCTTCCTCTTCTCACTGATTTGAATGGGACAGCAAACTTTAGTTGGGGTTCAGTAGTTCTAGGATCCCTATATCGCGAGCTTTGTCGTGCGGTGAAATACAATGTCACCGAGATTGCAGGTTGTTTACCTCTTCTTCAATCTTGGGCATGGTATAGAATACCGCAATTGGCTCCTAGACGAAACCATCCACTTACTTTTCCACTAGCACTGAGGTACATATACATGTTGGTGATGTTTATATACATTATTTATTTGTAAATGTGCAAATTGTTGTGCGGAAAACCAATTGTTCACAATTCAGGTGGAGGCGATTCAAGTATTCGATGAGATTAGACACAGATAAGCTAATGCGATACAGGCAGATCATTGACGCGATTGGCATCACTGGGGTAAACAATTGCATTCAATAAATTTGATATTAACTGGTCTATTGAGTTGTTATAGTAAGGACTCTAATATTTGTTATTGACTGTTTCAGTTTAGGTGGACTCCATACAGCTGTGATGCGGTAAGGGCCATTACACCGCATTTCGTTTATGATGAGGCTGATGTGTGGGCATCTGTGACTGCACTTATACAATTTGCAGTGGTTGAGTGGCACGCAGCCGATCGTGTGATTCGACAATTCGGTGGAGGACAACATATACCAGTCGTCCCTATAAATATTGATCGGTTGCACGCCAAGGACGGTCGAGGGGATCTAGACATATGGTGGCCTGAGTATCATGCTGCATGGCATGGAGCTTGGGAGGCACGTAGGGCTCGGCGGGTTCAGTATCCGCTATCTGATGATGATCGGCCATCTGTTCAGTACTTCCAGTGGTACGTATCAGTTGCGAATAGATTTTTGTCTCCAGGTGGAGGCCCTGAGGATCCAGAGCTTCGACACCTGCCAGATGGTGTACCAGCACAGGCTCCACCACCGCCACACATCTCCAGACCTGCTGATGTCCCAGATCAGCGTTCCTTTAGCCGTCGTGTGCGTGTCGGGACGCGATCTAGCAGACACAAATACCCAGATGATGCACATGGTGATGATGGAGTTGGCTTGGATGATTATGACTATCAGCATGAGGATGTTCAACCTCAGGCTCAGACAACTCCGCAGCCAGAGCCTCAGCAGCAGCATCAGACTCAGCCACAGCCTCAGACTCAGCCTCAGCCTTAGACTCAGCCGCATCATCAGCCTCAGCCTCAGAGTTTACATCAGACACAGCCAGATCCCAGGCATCATCCTGAGGCTCAGTCGTTCCGAGTGTACTAGCCGACACCAACGTACCCGAGCAACCAGTTCATGGGGGACCCCAGCCACCAGTTCATGTCAAGCACTAGGCACCAGTTCTTGGGGGACCCGTCCCAGCAGTTCATGTCAGGCCCTAGCCACCAGTTCATGGGGGACCCATCGCAAATTGCTCATGTCGTGCCCTAGCCACCGCTTTGGGGACCCGAGCCGTTAGCTCATGTCGTGCCCTAGCCACCGCTTTTGGGGGACCCGAAACTGCCAGCTCATCTCGACCCATAGCCAGCGAAAGATTACATGGCCGGGTCTTTCTCGATCCACAAGACATGGTGGGTCCCAGCCAGCAGCAGTACATGACCCCGAGCCAACAGTTCATGGCCGGTCCGAGTCATCAGTTCATTTCAGATTCATTTGTTCACCCGATCCGTAGCGGCGATTTGTAGCGGGTTTAGCACAGAGTGACATCGCGCGTCATATATCTTTTAGTCCGAGTTTCATGGCAGCTTCTGATGTCCTTGCATTCTTGCAGTTATCTGGTGGAGGGAGATCTACATCTGTGCTTCAGCCACCAGGTCATTACTATCGCCCATCGGTTGATCATATCCCGGCTCCCTCTCATCAAGGCTCTCGTCATGAGCAGCAGGATGACGCGGATCAGGAGGGGGATCAGGAGCAGGAGGGGGAGGCAGATCAGGAGTAAGAAGACGAGACGGCGGAGGTCGAGCAGGAGGACGAGCAGGACGACGAGCAGGAGGAGGAGGAGGACGAGCAGCAGCAGCAGGAGGAGCCCCAATTGATACATCGCAGGCCTGCACGACAGATTGTATACCGCCGTTGTGTCACTGGGAGCCACATTGCTGGACCCAGACGCAACAGGCGTGGTGGTTAGCGCTTATGTTGGTTATGTATTTTACACTTTCATTATGCCGTTGTGTTGTACTTTGGACTTTTAGATTAGCTATTTCACATTAGTCCTGACTATGTTGTGGTTATGTATTTTACACTTCTATTATGCAGTTGTGTTGTACTATGGACTTTTATATTATATATTTAACATTAGTCTTGACTATATTTGTGGTTAAGTAGTTTGGCCTTTTATTTGCTACTTGCGATTATCCCTTGTACTTTATTAACTTGAGGTTATTCGTGGGTTTGTGGCTTTTATTTAATGTACATGAGTTTACCATGGTTATATATGTCTCACACATAGATAAAAAGTAAACAACAATTCCCTTTTCATTACGAAAGATTTTCATAAACTTACATTGATTAATACAACTTAGCATAGTTACGACCACAAATTAAAACTAACACTAATACATAACCAGTGACAGACATGTAATGAGCAATAACAACAAACTGGGATAAAAAAAATAAACAAGACATGCCCCATGAGGAACACCAACTACATAGTGAATTAGTTAGCCTGGCTAGATGATGCAGTGTGTGGACATGTTCGTCTTGTGTGACCTGTACCTCTACACACTCCACAACGTTTTCCTTGGCTCGGATCAGGCTCATCCATTTCGTTTTGAATCCTCGTGGAAACCGGACGACCTTCAAGAGTTCTCTTAAGTGCTGGATTTGGCCGTATAGGAAGCCCAGTGTATGGAGGCCACATTTCTTCATTAGCAACTGCAGTGAATTCTGCTCTGTACACGTTAAACACTGACTCCATCGTGTAAACTTCATGAACAAAAGAGGTCCAATCTCGTCGAGCATCAGAACACGCGGCTATTGCATGACGACATGGATAATGTAATTTCTAGAATTCTCCACAATCACACCACTGCTCAGTTAAATTCACTCTAAATTCCCGTCTACCACGACTTCCTATGTCATCTCTCTCAAACACGAAGTAATCTAGATCCTCTCGGGTCACTCGCGTGGTACTCATGCTACCAAGATGTCGTCTATTCTCCTCAATTGCATTCAACAAAGTCTCTGAATATTTTCGACCACTTTGAAGCTGTGACTTTGCCTCTGTGCCCTTCCGGACGAACAACTCAATAAGGCGATAATATGTTGACTTCACTATGGCTGTAATAGGAAGATTGCGAGTACCTTTCATGACAGCATTCATACACTCTGACAAATTTGTTGTCATATGCCCAAAGCGACGGCCCTCGTCTGCATAGTGAGCCCACTGCTCGCGCGGTATGCTGCTAGCCCATGCACACATTTCGGGTTTCACATGCTCCAAAGCTCTAAACCAGTATAGGAAATTATGCTCTGTCTTTGCATATGCTGCATTCATTAGCAAGCGTTTTGCATCTTTGTTCTTGAACTTCACCGCAAAATTTGACGCAATGTGCCGTGCACAGTATGCATGATATGCTGAAGGGGGATGCCAACCATTCCCTTCTGCTTCTAAAGCTGACTTGATAGCATGGTGTCTATCAGAAATGACAAGAACGCCCTCTTGTGGTGTCACATGTCGTCGAAGATTTCTCAAGAAAAATGACCATGCTTCTTTTGTCTCTCCTTCCACTACAGCAAAAGCAACTGGCAAAATATTTGAGTTGCCATCTTGGGCAATTGCCATCAACAGTGTGCCAGCATACTTGCTATACAGGTGTGTTCCATCAATTGAAATCAGCCTTTTACAATATTTGAAAGCCTCTATGCATGGTCGATATGACCAGAAGAGGCGATGGAACATAATGCAATCCTGATCTACAACATCACCAACATAGTATGGTCCAGTTTGCATTTGCACAATAGTACCTGGCATATAAGACATCAGGCTGCCCAACCATCTAGGAAGCTCATTATATGATTCTTCCCAGTCACCATAAATCATAGCAATAGCTTTCTGCTTGTGACCACACCTTTCTATATGTTGTTTTGAACCTCAACTCTGCCTCCACTGATGCTTGTAGAGATTTGATGGCGATTGTCGGATCTGCTTGCACCATGGGGTATATGTGAGCACAGATAATATGGTAATCCATCTGAGCATGCTGGTTCGAAGACTCTGGAAATACACATGTGTGCGGTCCCGTGAGTTTTCGCACTTCCCACAGCTGCAATTTCCTGCGAAGAGTGACACGTATACTCCAGTTGCAGTCAATGCCAAAATTCACACACTTGCAATGAAATTTTATGTGGTCAGACTCATAAACTTTATATTGAACACCTCTTCGTATGCTGTAATGTTTAACAGCAAACAAAACTTCATCTTTGTTGTGAAACACTTGACCAAGCGCCAAATCACTCTCGCCCCCTATGGCTGAACCTGAACTAGCCCCACTCATATCAGAACGCATTGCATCTAAATCCACAGCTGAATAGTGACTAGGATGCTGTCGAGATTCAGATTGGGATTGAGACTGCCCCATTAACTGTTGTTCCTCTTCATCATAGTTTGCAGCATGATCAGGGTCCTCCTCTTCATCAATTTCATCATCTTGGTGCTGCATGACAAAATCAAACTCTCCAATCGGGAGAGCCTGTGCTATTGGTTGTGGATTTAGTGGTGATGGCTCTTCTATCTGTCTGACGAAATGTGCAAAACTTAGAGATGCTACCTCATCATGTAAGTTGTGCACGTCATGGCGGGACAGCTCAAATGATGGCGCTGCATTAGATGTAGGAATTGATGGATTCGGAGCTGAACCTCCAGAGCTAAAAGAGCCTCCTTCAAGTTCGACAAATAATTCTATTGTGCGAACTTCAGTAAAAGAGTTGAAATAACTGAACATATGATCAACATGCTCGTCTTTCCGAATTCGCCATCTTCTATACCGGATACCATTTGGACCTATATCAACCGGCATCCTGTAGAATATTTTTGCGACTTGCACGTTGTTTCCCTCATATTCCTCCAATATTCGGCTTTGCAATTGTAGCAAACTAATTGGTGGACGGAGGACCAACCAAGCTTGGTTATCACTACAAAAAGTCTCTCCCTCAACTATGTTCACAATCTCACCATTATAGTGTATAAGAACATGAACATAATTTTCTCCCATTTTCACTATGAACACTCAATCTGTGTATGACTTACTTGCAAACAACACATCAATTTGTAAAAATTTCTCGTATACTAGTGGTTACCCAGTAGCTCTCTATTTATAGAAGAGGAGGTCACTGAAGTCGTGTATAAGCGGTTTCAGAAGTCGATTATAGTAGAATTTTCTAAAGCTGTCAGAGTGTGCAGGTTCGGTTAGAAATAGTAGACTTCAGTTTAACACTGAAGTCGACTATAGTAGATTCTGGAAGTCTACTATAGTCGACTTGATGTTAAATCAAGTCTACTATAGTCGACTTTAGTTATGGGCTACAACTCTACTATAGTCGACTTATGTAGTCTACTATAGTCGACTTTTCCTTCATGAAGTAAACAACTATAATCGACTTCTGTTTCAGTCCATTGACCTCGTGGGGATTCTCTTGCATGGAAATCGATTTTAGTCGATTTCTATTATATACAAATCAGGACATATATGTAAACGAATCAAACTGAGGTGAATTATGTAATATGCAATTTTTTTTATTTTAATTGTGTAAAATTCCCTTTTTATTGAGAGGAAATAGGACCTTTTCATGTTTGAAGAATCTTCACCATTCATTATTAATAAAAATAAATTGAGGGTTAAAATTTAGACACATCATTCTTCAAGTGAAAATTACTATTTAGACTGCCTTTTTTTTTTTGGTAGATACTATTTAGACTACTCTGCCTATCATATATTTGTGTTTCTAGTTAAGTGGCAATAGACAACCTTAGGGCTGTTTGGTTTAGGTGTTTTTAGTTTTCATTTTCACTGAAAATTGAAAACAAAAGTGAAAATGCATTTGATTTGAACTTTTTGAAAACTTCTTTAGAAATTTTTTTCTAAAAGGGTGGAAAAATTGAAAATTACATACAAAAATTTGTTTTCACTCTTTCCATTGAAAATTTTGAGAATGAAAAAAGAAAATTGAGTAAACACCGTGGCATAAATGTAATAATAGTGAACTTGATAACACATTTCTCTCTTATGAAACCTTATCAAGCACATTGTTAGGAGCGCCCCCTCTCCCGCATTGACTCATCTCCTGTTGTACGCTCTTGTTCTCTCCTCTTCTATTAGGTAAGCTCTTCCATCCATCCATCCAATATTTTGCCTCTTTGGTCTTTTTCTTCTTCATCATATTTCACATCTTTCAACCTCTATCCTCCTCTTTGCTGCATATCTCCTCTTCACTATACACGAGGTCGCGCCATATGCGAGATCGTGCTACACACCTGTACCCATTGCTAGGGGCACTTGTTCCGCGTGGAATGTCACCATGACCACCGCTAGCAAGAGAGCCAAGTCCACTGCTGGATTCCATGGGTGTGGGTTCAAGGGGTTTGGGGTTCTATAGATGAATATGAAAGCTTTGCTAAGAAGTTTTTGTTCCAGTGAAAAATACGATGAGTTATGGGTCTTTGATAACGTAAATCTTACCGTTATGGGTTTTGGTTACTGATTTTTTTAATTTGAAGTTATTCCTATTAGTGATTAGATGAATTGCATCAATCCATGATTTGTAGCTTTATATTGGTGTGAAATTTCTTCATATGGGTTATCTTTGTCGTAAGGAGTAATTTTCTGGTTGTTTTTTTATTGTTTCCTAATTGTGTTTATTCTTTGCATCATTTCCAAATTAGGGGTCAGTAGCTATTAAGAAAAATAAATGTCTTCCTATTTGTGTATGGCAAAATATCAGTTGGTAGTGACTTGCTTAATGATTTGATGCTGCCTTGAATATGACATTTATTTATTTATGCCTATTGATTGGGGTTTATGCTATCTACACTTGATGGATTTAATTTATGCTATCTTGTACTAATTGGGTCTAATTTATTGGTGGGTGCTAACTGAGTTTTCAAAGCTTGTAGCATTTAGCTCAACTTTTCATATACATAGATTTTTATGTGGTATAAATAGTTAGTCTATATACTATGTTATTGTTCATAATGAATGATGGTTGGTTGATATAGAGTTACTAGCATAAAATGGGAGTAAAATATGAAATTGGAGATAATATGGAATGGTCTATCTCAAACAAAAAGGCTTTTATTAATGTGTTTTGTGAAAGAGTGAAGAAAAGGCAATAGCAAAGTTCATCATTTAAGGGAACAGTTTGGGAAGATATAAACAATGAGTTGGCTACTATAATTGGAGAGAGTTATATTGTAAACAGATTGAAAAGAAAGTATCAACAACTACACACTCTACAACGTGAATTTTCAACTTTGCTATTTCGTACAGGAGTTACTTCAAACTCTATATCTAACAAAGTGAGTACACCCCTCAAGACGTATGGGATGACTTGATTTTGATATGTTTATCTTTATTAATGAAAATACAATCATTTTCAATGTAATGATATGAAAACTTATGCATTAATTATAATATTAAATTTCATTTATATTTTGCATAAAGGAAAGTACTATGAACACTTTAAGAAGCATGAAATTGAGTTTGACTAGAGATGCTAGGTTAAATGTTTAATTCTGGTGTATCAATTGGCAAATTAAGTCATGCTTTCACTCAAAAGCCACTAACGTCTGATGAGGATAGACAAATGGAATATCACTTTCTTTCAAAAGGTGCGCGTATTGCTAGCCCCATTGATGTTGGTGATGATGACTTTGAAGAAATTGGTGATAAAGGGAAACATATGAAATCTTCAAGTGAAAGTCGGCACAAAAAGTCAAATAATTCAAGGATAGAAAGACTTGAAGAAGCTTTTAGCCAATGGAGTGAATCAATGAGTGCAATGATAGAATCTTCCAAATAAAAAATCAAAGCACTAGGGCAGAGCGATATAAAGCACAAGCTAGCCAAGCTACAAGCCCAATATCTGATCCTTATTCTATAGAGTCATGCATGGAATTGCTAGACTCCATGGAGGATATTTCAAGTAAAATCTACAACAATGCATTGGTGAAGTTTAAAGATAGTGATTGGAGATGCATGTTTATTAAGATGCCTGACTTGAGTAGTACTGAGTTGATTATTGACTTTGTGCTTTATTGTAAATGTTTGTAGTGACTTGCTCAACTTTTTAATACTCGATTGTTAATGTGAGTTATGTCATGTATCAACTTGTTCAACTATTTGGTATTATTGGATGCATTTCAATGTTTTCTATAATTATACCTAATTGATTTTGTTCATATTAGGTATAGGTCAATGTCTTTATTTGATGTGCTTTAATGTTTTCTGTTATTGAAACTAGTTGATTTTGTTGATATTATGAATAGGTTAATATGTCATTAGATATGAATCCACAAATAGTTCGAGTAGTGACAGTAACACAGATTTAGGTGACTTGGATAATGATTTGGGAGAATTAATTATGGTTTACTAATAAAGGAATATGAGCAAAATTTTATTAGTAAAATGCCAAGTGCAGAGGAAGGAGTTGCAATGTTCTTAATAATATTATGTAATAGTACACGACATCAAGTTATTGTTGAGTGCTTTTCGGCATTCCCTGCATACTATTAGCAAGTGGTTTAAAATAGTTTTGAAAGCAATTTGCATGTCAGGTAGTAGAATGTTTCGACCAAGAATTCAAACAATTGCTAATGCATATATCATGGGCAACCAAAAGTTCTTTCCTTATTTTCAGGTACATTTTTTACATGTTTCTCTAACATATAATCAATTATAATTAGTTTGTACTAAATTGTTATTTATACTTCAAATGTTGAATTACATTGGTGCCATTAATGGCACACATGTATCAGCTTGACCTCCTGCATCGAAACAAGATGCCTTTCACGGAAGAAAGGTTTTGATAACACAATGTATTGTCACAGTAAGTGATTTTAACATGATATTTACATTTATTGATTATGGCTGGGAAGGGATAGCAAATGATTCAAGGGTGTGTTTGGATGCTTTAACTCTGGAAAATAATTTTCCAAAGCCCTATGGAGGTATGCTTTCTTCCCATAGTAATTTGCATTATATATATATATATATATATATATATATATATCACTAATAACTAACTTAGTACTATTGTTTCAATTAATTTACAGATCAATTTTATCTCATTTACTCTATATTTCTTAATATGTCTGGTTATCTTGCTCCATATCGAAAAGAAAGATATCATTTGTGTGATTTTGGTGAAGGAGGACGAGCACAAGGAGAAAAAGAATTGTTCAATCATAGACACTTTACATTGAGAAATGTCATTGAGAGATGTTTTGGAGTATTGAGGGCAAGGTTTCCAATTTTAATGTTGATGCCAAATTATTTTGTTATTTAGGAGACAAAGGCTAATTCCAATTGCTTGTTGTGCTATACATAATTTTATTAGACTACAACATATGATAGATAGACTTTTTGTCCATTACTATGCAGGAAACTCAGCTAAAGAGAAACATGGCTTAAGGGTTGCCCACCAAGGCATTTATATTGATTTTGCTAAAGCAAATCAAATGGCATAAGTTCAGGAAACTATTGCAGATCAAATGTAGGAAAGTTATTGAAGGCAATGAGAGGCATTATATGATTGATGATTTTACTTGTTTTTGGTATTACAAAGAGTTTCAGATGAAAAGATAATTCCATTTAACATATAACACTTGTATTTGGATCTATTTTTATTAAGTTGTATTTAACATATAACACTTATTTGTTATTAGATTTATTTATGTTGGTTATATTATTAGCTCAATATTTTTTGCGTAAATGATCTTTTTGGCCTCAAATTTTTCAATGACATCAATTTAGTCTAGAAGTTTTTTTATTTCTGCATCAATTTAGTTATTCTGATGAAGTAAAATTTAAAATAACTAAACTATTATCAAAATTAAAAATATTAGGATTGAGTTGAAGTCAAAATTAAAAGAATTAGAACTAAATTGACCTTGAGAAAATTTATTACAACCAAATTGACATTAAAATTAAAAATGTTTTAACATAACTAATGTTAAAAATTTTGTAAGAATCAAATAATAGTCTATTAAAAATAAAATTATTTTAATTAAAATTTAATTTTAAGTTCATATAAAATCATTTTCAAAAGTTCTTAATTTATTGAAAACAGATAAAACAAACGGGTTTTCAAAGTTTTCACTTTTTGAAAACTGAAAACATAGAATCAAAATAAACAAATTTTCTAAAATTAAGAAATTAAAAATGAAATCTATATTTTAAAAATAAAAATTGAAATTTTTTTTACAAAGCAAACAGCTGCATAGTGTGTCGCCTTGATATATGGTTTAAATATTGGTGAAACCAAAAAAATATTATTTAAACTATTTTTTTTAAAAGAGTACACAAATCAGTACATCATAAGCCTCTATTGATTTGATTTGATGGTTATACGTCTTATTTATTCTTTTTTTTTTTGGTTTTACGTTTGATAGGTTTATAACTTCATAGATTATTTTTTTAATAATTATAATATATTTTATAATATATTATTTAAAGCATACATTTAACTATTATTAAATAACTATATAATTAAAGTTAATTAAACTAAATACCCATTTTGATTCCTGAAAACATATTAAGAGATAAATTAATCTTTGAAAATTTTAAAGTCCCTAATTAGTTTCCCACAATTCAAAAAAAAAATGATCCTTCCATATATATTTATTTGGTTGAAAAAAAAATTATATGAGTGGACCAATTTATTAGCCCCTCATAATTAAAAATATGAATAAATTGATCCTTCAACATATCTAGATGGTTAAAAAAATCTCTATATGAATTGATTAATTTATTTTTTAAAATTATAAGAGATTAATTAAATTTTTAAAATAAGTAATAATTTATTGGTAGTATAAATATTTTATATTAGCAATATATTAAAATTAATCACCAATTATATATATTTTTTCCTTCTTTGTTATTCTTTACTGTTATTTCATTATATTTTTTTCTAGCGGATCACTTTGTTTCTTCATTTTAATCATTAGTTATTTATATACAGATTCAATAAATTAAGTAAATTCACAAAATATATGAGGTTTTAATATATATGCATAGAGAGAGAGGGAGAAGATCAAGTGAGATGAGTGTAATTTTATATGAGAGTGAGAAGAGCAAATCTGAGTCATCGAATCTTGTATTAATGGTCAGCAAGTCATGTGGCTTTTTAAAGTGATCATGTAATCTTTTAATAATTTTTAGTCCTGACTATTTATGGATAGTTATATGGCCCAAATTTAATTATTACTCCTCATATAAAATAACTCCTCTTATATATATATATATATATATATAGAACATATCACATGAGAAAAGTGATTTATCATAAAAGTTAGAGGAGTTAACCTTGATCGTTGGAGGTCAAGATTAAAATGTAAAGTTATATGACCTTTTAAAATAAATATGTGTGCATTAATTGCTATTAATTATCTTTAAATTTTGACCATTCATATATGATTATAAGACCCAAATTTATTCCTCTCACTTTCATATATATATATAAGCTGGAATTGTTTGAAAAAAGCAGTCAAAACAGTTTCTTTTTTAAGCTTGAACAATTACATGTTTAAATTTTAACCCTTAATCTTGACTATTCATATATGATGGTAATGTTTAAATTTATTCCTCTCACTCATATATATATATATATATATATATATATATATATAAAAGCTAGAATTGTTTTAAAAAAGCAGTCTAAATAGTTTCTTTTTTATACTTGAACAATTACGTATTTAAATTTTAACCCTTAATTTGATTTCAGAAGTGTTATTTGAAACACTCACTTCATTAGATGTAATAAATAAATGTGATGAATAAAAATAATCATCCTATTTAATAATAATAAAATAAAGACTAAAACTCCAAATTAATCTCTCAGGTTTATAATCGGGGACAAATTGATTGTTTAGATTTAGAAAATCTCATATTAATCCCTTAAATTTTTTAAAAGGGGACAAGTTGGTCTCTCCGTCAAATTATTATCTGAATTGTTAATAGAAATATCCATATATTCTGTTAATTTGCTTACGTGTAATATTAATTTTCACAATGAGTTATAACTTGTCTCATTTCTTCGTGCTTCAAAATCTTTCTTCTCAATAGAGAGCTATGGTGAGATAGCAGATGAAAAAAAAAAAGATCTAAACGACTTCATTCAGATAAGTGAGACAAGTTAGTATCTACCATAAAAATTAACAATAGATGTAAACAAGTTAACAATACACACAGGTAAGTTAACAGGACACAACTTATATCACAATTTTACAGAAGGACTAGTATGTCTCTTTTTATAAAATTTGAAGGAATAATATGAAGATTTTCTAAATTTGAGAAACTAATTTGTCTCCTATTATAAATATGAGGGATTAGTTTAAGATTTTAGCCTAAAATAAATATTTTAATAAATTTTTACCTTTTAAACGTTGAAATAATATTTTTTATTTGCTTTTATCAAAAACAAAGTAGTGGAAATTCTTAAAACACGACAAGGTTTTATTTCCTCCAAATAGCAGAGAATCCAGGTCCTTCCACTTGCCGCGGATTGTTTGATTTGATTGATTAATATTTAATAGTAGTATAGATAGATGGCTGGCTAGATGCTGCTAGAATTGCTCGGAAAATAATAAGGGTGTTTTGTGGAGCATGGACGAAGATATGCATTTGAAGCGCTTCCTCAGGCAACGTGGTCTGTCTAAAGAAATTGTCAGATGCCTTGAGAACAAGATCACGTATTTATTTTATCTCATTTATTAGTTATTGTATTGATGATATGATAATAATGTGTCAAACAATATCAGTTTGGCCGCTGAAATTCCATATATAAATTATTTTGGTCCCTTAACTTTAAATTTAAAATATGTAATCAATCTCTTATTTCATAATTATAAATCATTTAATTCTTGGCAGGTAAATACCAACAAATTATTGGACTAATCAAGGTAATTATTTTTAAGGACAAAATTTAATTTGCTGATATATATTTAAGGGATGATATGCATCATTTATAATTTATGCTCTTGAAAATTAGTATGATTCACATATAAAGTCTGAAAATAATTAATCATATCTTAAATTTCAGAAATCAAAGTGAGAATTTACTCATTTTCCAATATGTATAGGTGGCAAGCGCAATGGGTGTGATGATTTAGGGGATATGCTGATTGTAGTTAGGTGGAGATAGAAAACAATAACGAGTTTGGAATGTATTATAAATGATAAATTTGGCTCAACAAATTATTTTTGTTATTAATTATTTTATCACTTTATCATATTCACCGAAAAATAGTGAAAATTTTCAATTATGTATGCATTAATATCTATAAATTGAAATAATATTTAAAGTTATAAATAAAAATACTGTTCATAAAAGAATTTAATTTTGATGCACTATATTAATATAACAAAATATAGAAACATTGAATAATGTATTGTTACATAAAATAAAATAAAAAAATTATAGACGTAAAGAGCTCGATTAAGTCCTTATAGTGTCCTGGACGTACAAGACTGTTTGATGTCTTTCGGTGCTTTGTTTTCCTTTGCGTGTTATTCACTTATTCTGCAGGTGTAATGGCATGCGGGGATGGCTGTTCCTTCTGTTCTAGCTTGTCCATTTTGTTAGACTTTGGATCTCTTTGCTTATCTCTTTGATCTTTTTATAATTATAAGGAGAAAAAAAACAGAAAAAAAACAGCATACAAACAGCTGAAAGGAAAAAAAAAAGGTAAAAGAAGGATCACTCAATTCAGCCTTCCACACCTCTAAGCATCTTACACACCAAATTGATGGGGTCACATACATGATTCATCTTAACTGAACGCGGATTACTCCTCTGTAAATAGCAAGACAAATACCCGCTATACAATATGTTTATTGGGTGTAGGACACCGTGTTAATCCATATCTCATCTATTATTATATGAGATATAGATCTCATTCAAAAAAGATCATTGGAGTCCACGTCTATTGAATAGTGAATAAGGTATGACTTGACATAGTGCCTCACACCTAATAAATATATTATATATCATATTCTATTAGTATAAATAATATCTTTCTATAACATATCATGGTTGTCGAATGGAACCAGACCCTCGTGACCTACCCAACCAAGTACCAGGAATGAAAAACAGCTCATGCATCATCCAATATGTACAAGCACGCGTCGTTTACTTACCAATTCTACTTTAAAAATAGTTTGTTCAAAAAATATTATAAAAAATTACAAAATTGAATAATAGTATAAAGTGTAGTTTACTTAACGATTCACTATTTTAAAAATCTTAAAAATAGAAATGTATAGTTAAATAGTAATATAAAATACAATTTAAAAATATTTGCAGAGTGACTTTATCAAAATTAATCACTTTATCTTATAAGTAACAAAAAATAATCTACCAATTCAGTCACAAAGATGAGGAAATACAGCCGTTCAGTTTTTCGCAGCTATTTAAGAGACTAAATAAATAAATAATCATTGACAATTACGAATACAGACACTCATACCTTTGAGCAATTTCCTTTGTCGAATGGCTAGAATCCGAGGAGAACAGAATTCTTGTACACTTTTCTTGCACGTTTTCATTTGGGAAAATACGATAAAATAAACATTAAATTGTTTTTATTATATGTTTTAAAAAATAATAGAAATAATATATAAATAAAATTATTGAATTCATATAAATAAGAAGGGATCGTTAAAACGGAATAGACTGATATGCTTGAGGAGTTATTACATACTTAATTTGTCACATAAAATCATGTCGGTGCATATTGATATATTTCAAATTAAATTAAATCATTAGTTAATTTTATATTAAATTTTAAATATATGATAAGTGTTTTAGCAGAGTTTCTTCTGTGGGGTGCTCGTTAGGTCTCGTGTTCGTGGTGGTTGTTTTTAGATTTTAGGTGTTTTTTCGGAAGTTGAAGTTCTTAGTGCTTTGGATGTTTGTGAGCTGGCGTTCGTGTTTGTTTGTTTGTATTATTTTCTTTTGCACTGAGTTTAATTTAATTTGTCTGTTCCTGGTGAGGAGCAGAGGTCATGTGGTAGGGGGCTTGCTTGTGGCTTCGGGTGGTTAATGTGGAGTTTGTTTGTATGTCCTCCTCCTTCTGTGCTCCTCTCCCATGACAACCGGGATCGCGACGGAACGGCGAAAGATAAGTTTTGAAAATTAGAGTCGCCATCAAGTTTTATTTAAATTGGTAAAAACGAGGAAAAAAGCATATTTATTTAAAAAGATATGGTCTTTGAAACCAGATCTGAATTCGGGAGTCGGTTATGCTTAGGGAAGGGTAAGAACTTAATCCTACAGTACCCCTAATACACCCATCCTTAGACGGTACCTTAATTAATTGTGCAAATTATCAATAACCTTTCAAAATATTTATTTACGTTTTTATTTCAAGAAAATTATAAAAAGGAAATCTTTCTTAAAAGAAGGGAATTTTAGTACTGCAGTGTCACAGTTCAAGTATCCAAAATACTGAGTTAACAAGCCGTCACGGCTAAATTAACTTCCTTATTTGAAACAAAATACTTACATTTCAATGGTTAACTTAAATTAGTATAATAAAGCAAAGAAAATAATAATGATGATATTTACAAAAGTAATAATAATAATGAAAAAAATATTTACATGCAAAAAATAAAATAAAATAATATCATAAAATTTAATTTCAACGTGAAAATTTAAAGCATCCAGCTGTCACAACTTAGATGTTTAAAATACTTAGTTAACAAGCCGTCTTGGCTAAATTAACGTTTTTATTCAAAGTAAAATATTTAACAAGTAATTGATTAATTTAAATTTTTAAGCATAAAGTGCATAAAAAATTATTTACAACTAAAACAAAAATTATGGAAATTTAATTTTGGTTTGACAGGGATGCCTGCTCCTACGTATCCCCTGGTGCAATGGGGAACTCAAAGTCACGTAGTTCTATTGAAAATGTTTGTGTGCTGACTTATTTTAATTACTTAAAAGAGTTTGAGAATATCAAACCGTCACAGCTAAAATATTCCTCAACTTAAAATTAACAAGCCGTCACAGCTAAGTTAATCCCCAAGGGCCCAAATAGAAATAAAAGAACAGCAATAGTTCAAATATTCCTACATCTATTCTCTTTTGTTTTTTTTTTAATTTTATGCTCTTATTAGAAAACAAAAAAAACTCATGCTAAAACTCTATTATTAAATATCACATTCACCGAAAAAATAAAAAACAAAGCCCAAACCTAGGCTGAGAAATTATCTTTAGTAACTAAACATAGAACACTAATCTCTAACTGAAAAAGAAAAAAGAAAAAAAAGAAAAAGTCACAGTCTAAATGAATGAACTGATAACATGGTCTATTTACAATATGAAATCCCACCACAAAAATAAAGTGAAGTCCCATGCGGTCCACAATAATACAAAACACACCCCACATAAATAAAAAGGAAATCCCACCCCACATAAAATATTACACGCGGTCTACAAAAAAACAAAATGGGGTCCTACCAAACAAGAAACCAACGTGACAACATGAATCAAATCATAATGTGATGACAATAATGTAAAATATCAATGTTCAATGCAATAAAATAATATAAAACACCAAAGCACAATGTAATGAAAGTAATATAAAACTAACAAGAATCCTATGAGTAACGTTACACAGTCCATATAAAATAATACAAAATAATAACATAGACTCACCCCACATAAACAAAAAGAAATCCCACCCCACATAAAATATTACACGCGGTAGTTCCACCCCACAAAAAAAACCAAACTTGACCCATATGTATATTGCAAGCACACTGCGAATAAAAAGACTAAGATAAAACTAACAAGCCATGATTCATGTGAAACCTCTGGAACAACACAAACAGTGGTTTGGGGACTTGGTTTTCTAGAATTTTGGTTTATGCAGAAGGGGGCTATATACCATTTACACACATACGCAGAAAGAGGGGGAGAGAGGTCATGCATGTGAGGGAGGGAGTAGCGATCAAGGTGAAGGAGAGGGGAAACCGCCGACGGTGGGGGGAGAGGAGAGTGATGGTGAGTGGTAGATGGCGGCCTTTGTGGTCGAGGGTGCACGTCATACCGTGAAGGGAAGAGATGAGGTGCGGTGGTCTTGGGTGTGGGGAAGGAATCATGGCCCGAGAATGGAGGGCAAGAGATGGTGTCCGCCGGTTGGGGAAGCAGCTGTCCATGGTGACTTTCATCTTTCAGATCTGGCTTAGAATTTTATAGATCTGAAATGGCAAAAGGAGGGGGTGAGGAAAGAAGCTCGCTATTTCGTGGAGTTGGGCTGTAGGGGGAAGACCGCCGTGTGGAAGGGTACCGCAGTTTTGGCAGAAAAGGAAACTGCTGCGCGGCTGTGATGGTGAGGTGGGATCAGGAGCTGTTGGAGTTTATGGAAGGAGATAGGCTACGCAAGGGAGCAACATAGTGATGTGCTGGCTGTCGCAAAGGAAGTCATCCCCTTTTCTGTATCTTTCACATTTTAATTTCTCCTTTTTGGATGTGCATGTGGACTGTTTTGAACTCCTTTGATTATGTTTGGATGTGAATGTTGGACTTTGATTTCGGCTATAATGGTTCTTTTGACAGGGGGGTGTGATTTTGGAATTGAAATGGTTTGTAGGAAATCTTAAAACAAATTGGCTTCAAAAGAATATAGAATGAACCAATGCCAATAGTTTACCTGTGATTTTCTCTCTTTTTTTTTTCTTGTTTCAATCGAAAACCAGATGATGATCAGAGATGAATGATGATGATATTTTTTTTTGTTTTTGAAAGTGAATATAGCAGTAGGAAGTGAAGTCTGATAATTGTGATCCATCCCCTGTTTTGATCATCATCAGATTTATCTATCTAGCTCTCTTGACCAAAATCATTAATCCTTCCCCTTTAACAGGTTGGCTGGTAGGGATTACTAGCTCATCACCGAAAGGGAATTCATCATTTTGCAAGTAATGGAGAGTGATACCATCATTGTGTCTGCGCTTTTCTTCTTATTTTTCTCCACTTTCCAATTCACGTGTAGGAGGATCCAAAGAATGGAAGAATCTGTGACATTCTGTCCTTTTTATTTTTTATTTTTTTTTATTTTTCCTTTTTAAGAATTGAAATGGGCCACCGTAGAATGGGCCTTTTTATGGACTGGAAATGAATCTAAAAGCAAGGTCTTAATTGAATTTGAAATGGTTTATAATAAAGAACTATAGACAAAACTTGAAACGGTTTGCAATTTCACTTAACAAAATTAAACAACCAACATGATTCTATAAATGGGTTAAACTCTAAAAATATGCTGATTTTTGGATTTTTGTTTTATGGGCCGGGCAAAATCGAGTGTTCACATCTCCGTTTAGAGAGTTTTTGACTTTTGAGGGATTCATTATTAATCGAAAATTAAGATAATAAATATTACAAAAGTTAATGATAAATTTACCATTAATTAAAATTGAAACAACTAAATGAGTTGTAATATGCTAATATATCCGTGTCTCATACATCAAATTCTACTAACAAATGATCGATTGAAGTGGTATAATTTTTTCCTTTCAAATAGTGATCTTAACATCAAATTATATGTATAGAGTACTCAATGTTAAAAAAGCTATTTTTTTATTAGATGTTAAAAAAGCTGGTACTTCTATAAAAGCTGAAATCACTATAAGAAAAATGTGGGATATTGACAATATTAATGACGGATACAATTATACCAATGGGCACCAGTCATTGATTTTTTGGCCGTCAATAAAATATCTTGTCAGTAAATACCGACGAGTGTACAAACAATCGTAAAAATAAAATCAATCAATAAAATTGCATTAAAGGAGTCACTAAGGTCATCAGATAGTATTACCGATGGGTTTTAAAAAATAAAATTAATTTTTTATTATTTTCTACAGATGGTTGCACTTTTTTAAAAAATATTTAATTTGAAAAAATATTTTATTACCGACGGGTTTTCTTTGTTTCTTTTAATAACCGATTGTATTGCTGTGTGTAGCTCATCTATAAAAACTATCCTATTGTTTGGTATTTATTTATTTTTGTTTATATAATAATTTAATTATTAATTAAAGAAATATTAATTAAGAAAATAATGAAATAATAATATAATAAACAAAGTGATGAAATAAATTATCTAACTATCATAATAAAATAAATACAAAGTGCGATAACCATAAAATAAGTAATAAAGGTAGATAAAGACTAGCTAAACTCCTCCTCATTAGCGTCGGCAGTGGCATCGTCATCGTTGGAGTCGTTTGCAACATCAAACGGTGAGGAGCCCTAAAAAACGGAGTGGAGTGGCATTTGGGGGAGTTTCTTCTTGCCTGAGTGAGAGGATCTTGAAGCCTGTATGTTCCTGAAGAAACTCATCACATCAGCAGTGATCTTCTTCTGCATCCTCTTGAATTTTTTTTTCTAGGCCTTCTCCTGCTACTATTGTTGCTCCATAGACAACTTCAACTGTCAGATCTCCTTAAGTTTTGCTCGCCTTGTTGCTTGCTGCTTGCTCCTGGGGTTGCCGAAGAAGCTATGCTTGCTGCTCTTACTGTTGCTAGATAAGATGCGCTTGTCACTGCAGCTCCTAATTGAGGGCATGCACATAATCCCTCAGCGCATCATCCCCAGTAAAAGGCCTAGTGGCTTAAGTTGGGGACCAACTACTTGAGTAGTACCCCATCCCATATATGCAGCCCTTGTAAGGGCCACAAACCATCTCGGCTCGAATATCCTCCTCAATTTAAGAAGGATGGATATTAGGATTGGGCCTAACCTTAGCCACCTAGGTCTAGTACTTGGTCTGCATTTAGAGCTCTGTATACTCACGCTACAAAGAAAAAAAAGATAAAACACATTGTAAGTAATAATTATGACAAAAATGAAGAAAGTAACAAAAATTAAATAGAAGATGTTCGAATTCAGACTTGCATACGTGGTCTCACAGTAAGAATCGACCCAAATCTCTTTTGTCTCCCCATGCTGTTTACCTTTTCAGGTGTGGGTTTCCTGAAACAACTCCTCTTAGGTCGGAGGGTGGTTTAACTCCCTCAATTGCACAGATGTGTACATTAAAGTCATAAAAACATATTATTTGCTACAATTCAAATTTAGATTAACATTGTTGAATGTATAAAGATTAAAGTTTTACCAGATGCTTTAGGGTCCTTTTTCGCGTGCTCGACCCACCCGTATGTAGTGGCCCGTCTTTTAGTAAGACCCGATTTGTCTTTCCTTTGAAGGTCGAGTCAAATGCCCAATGACCCCACAAGTCATTTAGGATGGCATCATTTAGCCAAGAGCATGACCCTTGTGAATATCATGGAACATGTCCTACAATCGCTTGGAGGACCTAATCCTCCAAGCCTTCTTAATAACAAGCTCAAGCTTTTGCAGAATGTAAAACGTCCTCTGCATACACAAAACACAATATATAAGTAATCACAAGTACATACATAATATAAACATATTTTAATAAAAGCAAATAAATCATAACAGTACCTTCCACTCTAACCATCACATGTCCTTGGCAACTCTCTGGATGTTAGCCCAAGTGGGCCATAGGTGGTTATACCTACTTTG
Organism: Dalbergia cultrata; assembly: GCA_031216105.1. Taxonomy (NCBI): domain Eukaryota; kingdom Viridiplantae; phylum Streptophyta; class Magnoliopsida; order Fabales; family Fabaceae; genus Dalbergia; species Dalbergia cultrata. The sequence goes on along the minus strand of CM062344.1, from coordinate 7,545,178 downwards.
ATGGTGATCCTTAGCAAAAAGATCAAAACTATTATATAGAAAAACTAAATTAAATACAACAAAAATATTTTAAATATCATGCGCAATCCAAAATTAAAATGTCATAGAGAACATGTTTAAACTTATCTATCTTTACTGCCAGCTTAATGTGCCAAAGCAGCCTACTATTAAGACCAAGCGGCCTACCATCTGGGCCAAGCAGCCTTCCATTCGGGTCTCGTATTTGTGACCCACCCAAGGAAATAGGATTCTGATGACATGTGGGGTTAGGAGTCGGGTAGTGGTAAAGCTGGGGGTGGAGTCACTAATATGGGTGGACTGTGACTTGGAATAAGACGGAGGTGGAGGGCTAGCATAGCCGAGAGAGGGCATCATCTGACGGGAAAGGTGGTGGTGGTAGGGATGGTGGTGAAGGTGGTGGCAAGGGTGGTGGTGGAGGTGGTGGTTGCTAAATTGACCTTCCTAGGTTAGTCTCTGCGTCTATAAGTTATACTGAAAAAATTAAATAGTCCACAAAAAGATATAATTATATCGGGCAATTTCAAAACATTATTGTATGTAATATTTAACACTTTAGTTAATTTGAAAGTTTATGGCTATTTTTATCATCAGTTTATTGTTGATCATTAACACTACTATCACTTATTCAATTGGTTTTTAATTTTTTTTAATACAATTAATTTAAATTTTATTTTCCTAACAAAATTTTCACAAAATTTTAATAGTATTATTGCTTAAAGTAAGAGCTTCTATCATCGGATATTTCAGTGCACTTAACAATCATAGACATATAATTTTTTAAAGAAGTGAAATTATTACTCTCAAACACATTTAATTAGTCTTTAATTTTTTTTAATACAATCACTTTTAATCTTATTTCTCTAACAAAAATTTTTACAATATTTTGATAGCATTTTGACTTAAAGGAGTTTCCATCATCAGATTTTTCAGTGCACTTGACAATCATAGACATTATTAAAGGTCAACAACATAATAGATATAGTTGAACAGTTAAATATTAACAATTGCATACAATTCACATAATCCGAAAAACCATTATAGAGCGCATCCTCTTATAACTCCACAATATAATCTTGTAATCTCCACAAACACAAAGATCTCATGACAAATAATGCAAACAAGTTGAGGGAGGACCTCTGTGCCCTTCCTCTAGTCATGCAATCCATATTTCCTATAACTCTATACTATAAAACATAAGTCCTTATCCTACATACATATTAAAGCATATAAATAATAAATATTTCATTATCAACCTCTACAGCAATGGAAAAGACATTGAATTAAAAAGCTCCCTGTATGCAAGCAAATCAAATCCTACAAATCCAATATGAACATATATTTAATTTTACACACTTATAAACATTTTATACATACAAAACATAAACTAAAATAAGAAAAAAATGGCAAACTACTCTCAATGTCAAAGTGGTGCCACCCTTTAACACAACTCCTACATTAACAAAATAACAATAATAATCACTCCTCAATTTATTAACAAACAACACTATGGATCTGATAATGAACAGAAAAACTAAACTAATTAAAATGCTCATCAACGTACCTAGATTGCAATGATAGTCTTTTTTTCGTGAATAGAGCTCTAACAGAGGCATATGGTGGCACAGAAAGAAAGAAAGTGCAAAGATAGAAAGTTTTGCAGAAATTGGAAAAAAAAAAAGAGCATTGTTACAAAATATCCATGGGTTATTGAAACTAATAAGTGAAATGGTGCCATTTCACATCTCACTTATTACCAATGGGTTTTCCAACGAATATGTGGGAATTTTAAGAGTTGCAGGCCAATGGTCTAATATTTAAAAATTCATTGGTCAATCTGTCAGTAAATATAAAAAATGACAAAAGATGTATATATTTTACTTGTGCTCGTCGATATAACCATCAATATACTTGTGATAACCCTACAAATTTAAAAAGAAATTACAACATATTATATACATTCTTTTACGTATATTGGTCGGTAAATCTATCGGTAGATTTAATGAAAAATTAAAAGTAATTGAAAAATAAAAAAATATTTTTAATTACCAATAAATAAAATTGTCTATAAATTAAGGGAAAAAAGTTAAAAAAAATAAATTATTAAACAATAATCGATATATTCGTTGGTAATTTACTCAAATTAAAAAAATTGAAAATAATTAATTTCTTTTAGACACTCGTCGGTGCACTCATTGAAAATTGTGCGTGTCATATGTGTACACATGGGGCCCACTATTTATGTTTGCCTTTCATAAGTGTGCAAAAAATTGAATGGTAAAGGAGAAAACAATGAAATGACATTTGCAACCTAGTAAGTCAAAATGACATGTTTTACTTTAAATATAATAAGAGGATGTATTTATCAATTTAACACAATTTTCATTTTCTTTCTTCTCTTCATCCAAACTACTATAAGAAAATATACTTTTATTTTAATTTTCTCTTTTCATTATTTTCTTTCTTTGCATTTTCTCTTGTAATCTCCAAACATACTATTGAAAACGTCGTAGCACTTCTACAGGATGCAAGTCCTAAAACAATATAAATTATCCAACAAGAAATCAAAGGTGATACATTGAACGTACAAAAGCGCATCAAGGAAGGGTAGAAAGATTGATAATATGGTGGTGATAATTTAAGAGATGTTTTTTCTTTTATAACTCTTGGTTTAGGTGTTTTGAATGAATGTAAATATGTTCCGATGATGTGTTAGCAAACTTTGTAAAGGTCGGCTATCTTCTAAATTTCTTCTCCATGTTCTTTTGTTAGTTTCCAATAATTGATCAATAATAATAAGAGGCCTATTTGAAAATATTTTTAGTTTTATGTTTTTTAAAATAGTTCTAAAAGAAGGTTTAAGTTAAATTTTTAAAAATAAAAGAACAAAAAACTCTGTTTGATAATTTAATTTTCAAAACAGTTTTTAAATATAAAAAATAAAAAACCTATTTGAATAAATATTTTTAAAAATATTTTTTCAAAATGACAAAACAAACAAAACTGTTTGGCAAATGATTTTTAATCAAAGACCACCTCTTCCAGCAGCCAAAAAACGGCCACCTCTTCCAAACATGAAACATAACACATAATCATGCTAAAGGGAGATTAGTCATTAGCCCATTATCATTAATTGTTGCTACAGGAACAAATAAAATCACAACTCCATAGTAACCCAACCCCCCAAAAAAAAAAAGTTGTGGTTTTGTTTACAATGGAAAGCTGAAAGCATGACAAACTCCATACATTAGTGACAGGGTTTTGGACGAGGTGGTCTTGGTTTACAACTTCTTTGATGAATACGGTCAAAAATTGTTTCACAGTGGGCAACAAATTTTTCTGATTGTTTAAATGAGCAAGATCCAATTTTTGTCTGTAAGATCTATTCTTCTTTTTTGCAATTAGAGCCTGTGTGTTGGGAGAGAAGGAAAGTGAACATTGCTGGCTATGTTTGATTGTGCTGTTCAACTAAAGAACAAGAAGAGGAAGAGAAAGACACCAATATGGAATCAGAGGAGGATGACGTTCTTGTCTTCCAAGGTAATGAGGACAGAAGGTGAGAGTTGAGATAGTTGGAGGCACAAAAAGTAGAAAAGAGAAAAGGGGAGTAGTATAAAGAATCAAATAGTAGGCAAAAATAAGATAACAGCATATTTACAAAAAGATCACCGCGTTTTTCATTTCTTCTCAAACCAAAAATGCAAAACATGTTTCAACTGTTTGATTATTTTTAAAATACAAAATCTATTTTTTCTAATTTCAAAGACTAAAGTGATAAAAACAACTTGTCAAATAAGTATTTTTGTTTTTCAGTTTTATTTTACAAAACAGAAATATATTTTCAAAAACAGTTGTCAAACAAGCCATTAAGCGCATATTTGATTTAAGCTTTAATTTTTTAGATTTTATGAAGGGAATATTGAATATTTTGAATAAGGTTATGAAAATTGGACCAGGTATCGAACCGGTTAGGACAAGGGTTCAGAGGTTCAACCGGGGGTCAAACCGGTATATAATAAAACCTGTATTTATATAAATATATAAAAATATAAAATAAAATATATGTCATAAATAACTAAAAATTAAATTAGGCATCAACAGAACCTATAGAATATAATATAATTCATCTCTTAATCAAAATAAATATTATCCATATAGATAAATCTATTAAATTACTAATTCTCATACCAGAAAATGAAAAGAATTAGGAAAAATGATATTTTAGACTTTTTTTTAAAAAAGAAAAAACCTCAAAATGATGTTTTTTGCATCTTTTTCGTAAAAAAAAAAAACGGTTCGGCCGGGCCCGTCGGTTTGCCTGGTTTTCCCGATTCCCAGCCGGTTTGAAGCGGTTCTCCATCGGTTCTTTCCCAGCCTGTTTTAGGGTCCAACTCGAATCGGCCAGCAGGCTGGTTCCCAATTCAACCGGTCCGACCGGCCGGTCCGGTTCTCAGAACATGGATTCTGAACCTTTAGTTTTCAGTATTTCCTTCATAAAATCTAGAAAACCATAAAATTAAAAATGAATATTGAAAACTGAAAACTTAAACAAAATCGACCCTACAGTTGCATTTGGTTTGGGCATTTTCTGTTTTCATTTTCACTGAAAACAAAAAATGGGAATGAAAATATTTTTGTTTCATTCTTTTGAAAATATTTCTAGGAAATATTTTCAGAAATGTTTGAAAAAGTGGAGAGGCCAAATCATTGTTTTCACTCTTTTATTTGAAAATGTTGAAAATAGAAATGGAGTGAAAACGCGGTGGCAATCTTGCAATTATCATCAAATCCACCTTCAACTAGCCACCTCCTTCATCTTCGCATTGTTGAAGACTAGAAGCAGATCGATGGGTGGCAGTTTCAGCCTTGCTTCCACTGCACCCCAACCTATGAAGTTGATGGCCAATGTCTCCTTCCCGGAATAATAGGACTTTCCAAAGAGTCCCACAATTGCCGTCCATTGTTTCTCCATATTGTTGTCAGTGATGCCTTCATTTGCCTCCTTTGCGGTTGCAATTTGGCCGATCACAATAGGAACAATAACTTCCAGCTGTGATGTGGCTACAACCTCGACACACTTCACTGTTTCTGTCATGACGGTAACGTCACTCTTCGACCTCAACCACAACAACAATGCTCAAATCGAAATGAGCTCTCATCAATCAAAGTCCAGAGTCATAGATCGACTTTTGTCACGGCTCAGGTGGTGGCTCGCTGTCGCGATCTTCCTTTGCTACAGCAATTAAATTCGTCCATTTGATCGTCGGTGCTGCTACTCCGATTTGCCGGAGCCACCGTGTCGAGGGTCTTCTCGGTTGGCTTTGCTCGTGGCTTTTCTACCTTCCTTTTAGCGGAGGTGTCCTCAATTCCTTCACGATCCACATCTCCACCACCGGTTGCTTTCTCCATGTGACAAAGATCGTCAATTATTCTTCTTCTCCTTCTATTGGATTTGTTTCTGTGATTGTTTTTGTTGTTTGTAGTTGTTTCTGGAACTGAAATTTTGAAATGTTGATGGTGTATCTGAAAATGAAGCTATGATGGTTGTTGATCTGGATATGTTGTTGAATATGAATTTGTGTTGTTGAGATTGTCGTTGATGAGTGCTAGATTTCTAGTCTTGAATTTGTTGATGCTAAATTTTGGAAATATATTTTGAAATCAAATAAACTAAATATATTTTTATTATTTTCACTTTCTGAAAATAGAATATACTTTTATAAGCCAAACATATTTTTTGATTTTAAAAATCTGAGTAGAGAAATGGTGTTTAGAAAAGAAAAACAAGAAATAAAAATAGGAAATATTTTGGTAAACTAAATCCGCTCTAAGTTTTTTATCTAGTTTTAAAAACATGAAAGAAAAGCAGAAAAAGAACAAATAAAAGAGAAAAGGATAAGGCTTTGTTTATCTACACACTGTACACAATTCAAAATGGCGTTCCCCCCATTGCTGTCACTTCTATCAGAGCAAATATAAAAGTAAATGAAAAAAAAAAGAAAATATAGAAAAAGAAAAGTCTCGTCAAAGCAGCGGAAAATTGAAAGCGTAATTTCCATTTTTATTTTTTCGCTACTTCAGGACGTGACTTAGGGTTTCAACTTTCAACTCGCCCCGCCAATTCCATTTTTTCACACAAAACCCTCAAATCTCAACGAACAACGACGACACATTATTATTTGCGGCAATTCCATCTGCATGAATCGGATCTCGATCCGATTCCCCATTTCCGAATCGGGTCACGACAAGCTTCGCCACCGTCGCCGTCGTCAATGGCGTCGAAGCCTCCGCCTCCTGCGCCTTCCGCCTCTTCTTCCAGATCAGACCCTCCCGTCGAACCTTCCGTACACACTCTCATCCTCTCTCTGTTTCTCTCTCATTCCATTCATTGCTTGCCGTAATCCTCCACGAGACTTGTGATAACTCACTTCGTTTCGGTTACGATTTTTGTCTTCTTATTTCTATTTTAGCTTTGATTTAGTTTTAATTATGACTTTAACCTACGTCTTTTATGGCTTTGTTTTAATCCATTATGTTAACTTCGCTCTGCCGTTTTTTTTTTCTTCAATGAGTGGTTGAAACGGTTGCTAAATTAGGTTGAGAATGGATATGTAGCTGCATTGTGTAGAAGGTCTCCTATTTGAGATGCGATTAGGTTTCTGGTATTTAGGGCAGCTTATCGTGTTTTGATAACCTCACTGGTACTTTTGGTGACGGAATTTGTGGATATTCTTGTCAAGGTTTTCGTACTTTCGTTGAAGATTATGGTTATTGAGCTGGAGTTTTGTGCATAGTTAGTGTCGGATGATTCAATTCGTTGAGTATTTCTATTTTTATTTTGTTCGAATTATCTTTCTGGATTAGCTTCTCGTTGAATGTGACTGGATGAATTGTTTGAATTATTTTGTAATGTGGTTGTAAGTAACTAAGTATGAATGTGTGATATTATTCTTGTTTCGATGAAGGCAAAGAAAACGGATGATGGGAGTCCTGCTGTTAAGGATGTGTTATTAGTTATTGATTCTCTAAAGAAACAAGTTGCTGCCGAGCGGGTTGTTTCTGTAAAGGTGGTGATAGCTTACCTATGATTTTGATTTGTTGTTGATTATGATTGGAACTTTTGCTTGCTTTGTCATGACATTGTGACACATTAAATGTGTGCATTTGAGTATCAGAAAAGAATGGAAGAAAATAGGCAGAAGCTGGTTGGTGTCACAAACCACCTCTGCAGGATGTCAACAGAGAGGAGGACAGGTGCTGTTGCTGATGCGCATGGAACTCTTGACCTATTGGCAAAGAGGCAAAAGGATGCAATTGATATGCACAATGGTGTTCATGCTAGTAATGGTGATAGGGAGAGCAATGGCTATCATGATGATAGCCATGGTTCCACGGCAGTTCTTCTAGGATCTAATGTTGCTGTGAAGAATGCTGTTCGTCCTATCAAGTTACCTGAAGTAAAAAAATTACCTCCTTACACCACATGGATTTTTCTAGACAGGTAGCATGACGTTATATTTTTCTCCCCAGTTTGCCATATTCTAGGTTCCAGTTCTTTATGTGACTTTTTAATTAGTGGTTAATTATGTAATAGTCTGAACTATGTTCATTAACATCTGTTTGTCAATTTAACCCAAGGTCTCAGGTAAATGCTTACAATTGAAAGAAATCAAACACAGAGAAAACACTTATTCTATACATGTTTTTCACCTGTGCTTTATTTCTTGAGCACTCAGGTTGCTTCCTGTTATTTTATATCTGCCTTTCCACATGGCATTGATCTATCTTTTTTATTGCATGGGCTTGTAGTTTCACATTTTCAATTTATTCATTTCCAGCTCTATAGTCTTCTATTTTGATGTATAAATGATTGATGTTTCAAAGATATTTGCTTCATGTGTCAATTCTGGTGCAGAAATCAAAGAATGACTGAGGATCAGTCAGTTGTAGGCCGTAGACGAATTTATTATGACCAAAATGGTGGAGAAGCACTTATTTGCAGTGACAGTGAGGAGGAAATAGTAGAGGATGAGGAGGAAAAGAGAGAGTTCGTAGAATCAGAAGATTATATACTTCGGTTGGTATAGCTTAGTAAACCACAATTGGGGGCTTTCATCACTTCTTTCTTTCCTTTTCTTTTGTGCATGGGAGACAATTTTGTGGATTTCAAATTGTCTGGTTTGATTTTACAGCATGACTGTCAAAGAATTTGGTTTATCTGATATTGCTCTAGAGTTGCTGGCTCAATGTTTTTCTAGAAACACTAGTGAAATTAAGGTATGTTTTTGTCATTCACTGATACCTTTTGTTTATATCTTTCCACTTCACCATCCCCCTCTCGATTTTTCTGATGAAAACTGGTCGTAGTGTAAGCATTCGTCCAGCCGTTTCCCATTTGCTTTGTGCTGGCTTTACAGAGATATGAAACACCGTCAAACATCTTATACAGGCCAGATATGAAAATCTTAGTAATGAAGACAATGCTGGTGGGGGTTCCAAGAATGGCGAAACTGAAGATATTTCTCAAAATGGAAATTCTTTTCTGGAGAAGGATCTTGAAGCAGCTCTTGACTCTTTTGACAATCTTTTTTGCCGACGATGTCTTGTAAGCTTTTCCCCCCGGAGATGAATAGCATGCAGTTTCTTTTACTCTTGATATCTCATTGATTGCCTAAATGTCAATTTGCAGGTTTTTGATTGCAGATTACATGGATGTTCCCAGGATCTTGTCTTCCCTGTAAGATCTATTTATAGATTATTTCTCATGAAGTTGTCTGCATGCGTCTTGACTCGGTATGTTAACAGGCTGAGAAGCAACCTCTGTGGAATCCTCCTGACCCAGAAAATGCACCCTGTGGGCTCAATTGTTTTCGATTGGTATGCATTGTTCTGCTTTAGGAATCTATCTATAAAAATTCTGCAGCAATTTACTCAATTTGGTTTTCTTATTTTAGGCACTTAAGTCAGAAAGATTTGCCAAACCTACCTCTTCTGCTCAAGGTGATGTTGAAGAGAAATGCTTTGGTGGTTCTTCGTCTAGGAAGAAGTCTGCTGCTAAAAGGAGGATAAAAGGCAGCCAGAGTGAGAGTGCTTCCTCTAATGCAAAAAATGTATCTGAGAGTAGTGACTCAGAGAATGGTCCTGGACGGGATGCTGCTTCAGCCTCCCACTCAGCACCACCTAAATCAAAACCTGTGGGGAGAGGTGGAATTGGTAAGAGGAACAGTAAACGAGTGGCAGAACGTGTTCTAGTTTGCATGCAGAAGCGACAGAAGAAAACAGTTGTTTCTGATTCTGATTCCATTGTGAGTGGTGTTCTCTGTTCAAGCAACATGCATTTAACTTCAATTCTATCCACGATAATAAAGAAATACATATCATATATAATAAATGTGTCAGATGTCTTTACACTGTGTGGTGTAGAAGAAAAGGATTCATAATGAGCTCTACATAATGCAGGTTGGAGCTCTTGAACGTTCATCAAATGACATGGTTACTGACCCACCTGCCATGAGCAGTGAAGATAACACGAGGAAAGAAGAGTTTGTGGATGAGAATGTTTGTAAACAAGAATCCACTGACAACAAATCATGGAAAGCTCTTGAAAAAGGGCTTCTAGAGAAAGGAATGGAGATTTTTGGTAGAAACAGGTCAGATTATGTTTTGGTCAGATACTTGTTTTTTCCCTCCACTATTTTGTATATAATTGCCAACCCCACCTAGTGGGAAAAAGGTTTTGCTGTTGCATATATATAATTATATATTATATACATGATGATTGAAATTTTGTGTGTGACCAATCTGGCTGCTGGTTCAAGTGTTCTTCTGAATTCTGAAGATATCCTGTTCTTCAGTCCATTTAATGGGGAATGGACGGCTACAATTTGTATGTATTTAGTTCAACCTTGCACATCATTGCCATTTGCTATATGGATCAGAGATGTGATGGGTTTAGTGCTAGGTTGTTGTTCATTAGGTCATGAGGATGAAGGTAAGGGTTGTATAGTGAAAAGTGAAAGGTCTGCAAGGGTATGTCAGGATTATTCAATATTTCAATTTTTGGGTAAATTATAATTACCATGTAGTGTGGGCCAACTTTAGTTTTCTCAAGTGTAGTGTTGAATATTTGATGGTTCACCTCTGCCTTCTCTGATGCTTGCTTCTGTTTGAAGCTTTCGCTTCTTTTAGCTCCTGATTGGCTTGAAGAATGATCTCTGCAATATCTTTAGATAATTTTTGTCGTTCTTTCTTCCTGACCTTTGATCAACTGGTAGGTGACAATCTTCTGCTTTTTATGCAGCTGCTTACTAGCCAGAAATCTCTTAAATGGTTTAAAGACATGTTGGGAGATATACCAATACATAAATTGTGACGAAGGAAAGATGTCAGGTCCTGCTGGGGATGCTGCAAATTCTCTTGTGGAAGGCTATTCCAAGGTTGCTTTCAATCCAACTATATGCCTATATTTAATCCACTTTTGCATTTTTTTTTTCCGCTTGCATGTAGTGCTTATCAAACTAGTTTTGTTCTTAATGAATGTAAGGGTAATAATGAAGTGAGACGAAGGTCAAGATTTTTACGTAGAAGAGGAAGAGTCCGTCGCTTGAAGTATACCTGGAAATCTGCTGCTTATCATTCAATAAGGAAAAGGATTACTGAAAGAAAGGATCAGCCCTGCCGGCAGTACAATCCATGTGGTTGCCAATCAGCTTGCGGAAAGCAGTGTCCTTGTCTTCAAAATGGAACCTGCTGTGAGAAGTACTGTGGGTAAGCTTCTAACTTACCTGAATAGGACCTAATTTGGAAAGAGGCATGTGGGATTGTAGTGTTTTGCTGATTCATGCCTTGGTTGCTTTGAAAATCTGGGGATAATAATTATATATTGCATTGTGGCATGCCTACCTGCCAGCTTGTGCAACTAACATCCATTAATTTGTGTGATGATATTTTTGTATCAAGATGCCCCAAGAGTTGCAAGAATCGATTTCGTGGCTGTCATTGTGCTAAGAGTCAATGCCGAAGTCGTCAATGTCCATGCTTTGCTGCAGATAGGGAATGTGATCCCGATGTTTGTAGGAATTGTTGGGTTAGGTGAGATTTCACTTGTTCATGGTTTTAAGCGTATACCATTGCTCTTTCATTTGTAAATTTCACAACTTCTGCTTTTAGATCCCAATCATTAGCTGTTCATATATGTAATGAAGACTATTATTTCTCATACTCGTTGGAAATAATTATCTTATAAATACGGAATTGTTTACTTATATATAAGTTAATAGATTTAAGGGGGAGTAGGGAAGCTAGCACTGCAAAACACAGTATATAATTTAGGTGTGCAAGAATGGAAGAGTGTACATATTTGGTCAATCAGTTATTAAAAATGTTTGGAGTTGATTAAGAGTGTTTAGTTGGCCAAAGTTAAACCAAATGTCTGTTTTAGGTTCTTACTTCCCCCATTTAACGACAGGATCTGATCAGCAGATTGGGCTTTAAGGAAAATCTAGTTATTCTGTCTTTCTCAGAATTCAAGTGCTTTTAACATATTCTTCTGATATTAACTATTATTAGTCTGTCTTTATTCTCCGTTGCCATAATACTTTTTGCTGTTTGGATCAAATAATTGTTGCAGTTGTGGTGATGGTACACTTGGGATTCCTAGCCAAAGAGGTGATAATTATGAATGTAGGAACATGAAGCTTCTTCTCAAACAGCAGCAAAGGGTAATTTTCTTTGCCTGTCTGTTTATTTCTTGTCTCCCTTGGAAATCTTATACTTGTATTGAGGCTTGTTTGTTTTCTTTTTCAGAAAATGTTTTCTTTTATTATAAATAATACAGTGCAGCAAATTTGGATTTTTTGTTCCCATAAAATTTCTTCAAAACTGGGAGAAGTGCTTGAGAAATGAAATTCCCCATAGAGGTGGTTTTACATAGACGTCTGTGTATCCCATGTTGGGATATTGATTTTCAATGTTTCCGTGTCTCTGTTCTTTTGTGTATATTGTTGTGTCCTTTTATGTTTCTTTCTGTTCTTATGCATGCAATGATGGCAACTTTATGCATCATGCTTACAGGTTCTTCTTGGAAGGTCTGACGTATCTGGCTGGGGAGCCTTCTTAAAGGTATTTACCAAGTTGATGATGCCGTATGGTTACCTGTGGTTTTTCCCTTTACTAATGTAATCTGTTGTTAACCTTCCAGAATAATGTTGGCAAGCACGAATATCTTGGAGAGTATACTGGAGAATTAATTTCTCATAGGGAAGCAGATAAGCGAGGAAAAATATATGACCGAGAAAATTCATCTTTTCTCTTTAATCTGAATGACCAGGTAAGCTTATACCGTTATGTTTTTTTGGATGGGAGAATTCCTTTCTGTTGCACTTGCGTATATCAAATGGAGGATGAATCATAAGATTGTTGTGTGCAGTTTGTCCTTGATGCTTACCGGAAGGGAGACAAATTGAAGTTTGCAAACCATTCTCCTGATCCAAATTGCTATGCAAAGGTATTCACTATTCAGTTCTGATCCTCATCAATTGCTGTTATGATTTGAGTTCTATTGTGCATTGCATTTTGAGGATTATTAGTGTCAACTTAATTCAATATTGGTATCTGCTTGTACTCTTGCAGGTTATTATGGTTGCTGGAGACCACAGAGTAGGCATTTTTGCCAAGGAAAGGATTCTTGCCGGGGAGGAACTGTTTTACGATTATCGATATGAGCCGGATAGAGCTCCTGCATGGGCTAGGAAACCAGAGGCATCGGGATCAAAAAAAGAGGACGGAGCTCCTTCAAGTGGTCGTGCAAAGAAGCTTGCTTAATGGGAGTTTACTTAAGAATTAAATATCAATTCTTTTGTCATTCACTCATTCTTTCACACGTAGAGGAAGCAATCTCATTGATAGCGGAAAGAAGCCATTTTTTTCTATTTTTTTTTTTGGTTCGTAGCAAGGCCATGCAATTGTTGCTGCGTAGGTAACTAACTGCATTTAAACAATTCATTTTGATATTAGGTGACTGTATTCGCTATCCCAGATGGAAAAAATACAAGCTTACTGATTTCAGTTATTCCATGCAATCTTTTCGCAAGGGCCAATGGGCAATTCCATTTAGTGAAGGCTTCACACAATTATTGACGTGTTAGTTTTATATTTTCTTGGGACAAAACTAATATTTTTAACTTAAAATTAATTATTTTTATATAAGTTAAAAGCAGCTTATCAAATTTGCAACTAAAAAAGAAAGACAAAACTACCAAATTCGTCCTTGAAAAATTTTGCTCCGACCAAATTGGCCCCTGCAAAAAAATAACTCCCAAATTGGTCCCTTTCAAATTCAAACGTTTACCAAGTTAATTCTTCTGTTAATATTTGTTGACAAAGTTCGTTAATATACCGTTAACATCCACTTTCTTCTTCATCTTCCTTTTTCTTTATTAATGAGAAACCATGAATTCCATTTTTGAAAGGTAAACCCCAACCCCCAATCTCCATTTGTTTGTTATCTTAATCAAAATACACAAAGTATGGTTCTCATTCTCCTTTTCCCCCAAAGTAGCTTTGGAGTGAGTAGCTTTTGCAACAATAACAACAAATCCATTTTCCCCTTTACTGTGGTAGCTTTTGCAGCAAGAACAAAGTCACCGTGCCTTTCTTCATGGGCACAGGCAATGAGAACAAGATGAGAACAGCCCATCCTTGCGGTCATTATCATCTTTGAGACAACACCATTCATAAAAGCAATCACCTTCTTCATAACACTATAAGAGTTTGGCAAGCAACACAACTAATCTCACTCTCACTCTCCTCATCTCTACCTTGACTAATATATCCATTATTTATTGATAATCATGGGTTTTTGTTGTGCTTATAAAACTGAGATTTGATTTAGAGGACAGAAATGGAGATTGGGCTAAGGTTTATACCTTCAAAAATGGGGATTGGGGGTACTCACTTTCTCATTGATGAAGAAGAATGGGGAGGGAGAGAGTGGAGATGGCTTTTCTACAGGAATAGGCCAAAATGACGTCGTTTTAGGTGTTGAAAGGAATAATGGTGACACATTATCATTGAAACGGACATGTTAGCCATCTCCATTAGTGGATGTTAACAGAAGGATTAACTTGGTAGGCGTTTGAATTTGGAAGGGACCAATTTGGTAGTTATTTTTTTGTAGGGACCAATTTGGTTGGCGCAAAATTTTTCAGGGATGAATTTGGTAGTTTTGTCAAAATTATTTATAGAAGTTGCACATTAATTTCTATTCAGAAGTCATAAGTTTTTTTAGGTTTTTTCAAAAAGTTGATACGAGTAACTTTATTAAAAAAATCATAATAATTTACACATCAATGCTCTCTATATCGTTTTTTGCTTCTTTTTGTAAGGTACTAGTGGACTCATATGTATTTGTATCATCCTACATTTTATTTTAGTATATATTGTAAAATATATTTATTTTTTCAAAAAAATTAAACTAAAATTAAGATAGAGGTAAAAATGTATTAGTGACTGGTGGTAGTCATTGGGTAGTTTCAAAGTAGAGTGGAGAGAACTATTGGAGAAATAATGTTTTTTTTCCTATAATTTTATCAAAAAATTTTTAATCTATGGAACTGCAAAAATGTTTCCATACAATTTGTAGAGACCAAAAAATATTTACAAAATGCATCCCGTTATGCAATAATACAGATTTTGATATCCAATCCTTGAAATCAACAAGTTATTATGCGTTCTCTGCAAGGCACATTTCTAATAATTTGATTTTGTTTATGATAAATAGTGATGTTTTTACTTATTTGAAGAGAATACTATATAGATATTTAAGAGTAAACACTTAAATTGTTCTCTATTAAAAAAAATGGTATTGAGATAATTTATAATTGCAAAAATAGGACACTATAAGTCCCCGATAATTTTATTGTTGGATAAATTGGTTCCTGACAAAAAAAAAAATTTGTGTTAAGGCCCCTTACAATTATAAAAATAAGACACTATAAGTCTTGACAATTTCATTGATAAACAATTTAGCCCCTAACAAAAAATATTAATATTGATGTCGCTCATAATTATAAAAATAAAGCATTATAGGTCATTGATATTTTCTTTTTGATGGATAAATTAATCCCTAACAAAAAAAATATTAATATTGAGATTTTTCATAATTGAAAAAATAGGACTTTATTGTGTTATTTTATAATATGCAATTATTGTGCTCTTTTGAAAAAATAATTATGAATTTATAATATTAATATTATAGTGTCCTAGAATGAGGAAGTGATAAAGTATAAAGAATTCAATTTGAAATCATATTGTTTTTTTAGAATGGTAAGTTATGGGCCAATGATTTTTTTTTATAATGAATACAGTGAAATATTAGAATATTTGGAGGAGAAATTTATAAAAAAATAAAAAAATGAAATGGTATATTTTAGTTAGTATTGATTAGGATTAATGGTATTATATAGGTCAATAATTAAAGTTTATGGTTATATTTAGCATTTTTAAGGTGAGTCTGGGACTTATATGTCATATTTTTATATTTGTGAAGGATCTCAATACTAATTTTTTATTATCAAGGGCAAATTTATTCATCAGCAAAATTATTAAGGACCTATAGTATCTTATTTTTATAATTATGATAGATTTCAATACTAACATTTTTTTTATCAGAAACTAATTTATCCATCAATAAAATTTTCAATCACGACTCGATATTTATAGATATCTTTGGAGTTTGAAATGATCGTATGCTTAAGTAAACTAATACATGTTGCAGTGGCACAGTCGCTTATACATGAATTGCTAGAGTAGAAGATATCATCGAATTATGTGAAGTTTTATGATCGTGACATTCATGTTTGATATACCTGCTAACCTAATGAAAATGTTGTGATAAACTTATCCCGTAAAACGATATTAATTAAAATAAGATTAGCTTTTGTGTGCGTCTACATATGCGTGTAATTTGTGCAAATTCAGTATATTCAATTATTTAATTTATTGAGATCAATCCACCCATTGTTATCAATGGTGGTATTATCATCAATTTGAAACGTATTTTATTTACAAAATCATTTTGATTAATGTGGCATTTTGTGAGTATAATACGCATGATATAATCTTTGTATTAGGAGAAATTTATCCTCGAAAAGTATCACAATAATATTAGTAAGATCAAAACATGCTGCAGGATGCTGTCATAAAAATTTACGGTTGCACTCACAGAGAACTAATACCAAATGCGTAAAGGACCACTAAATAAGCATCCAACTCGATGATTGGTTGTCTTCAATCATCTTATTCATCTTGCGTAAAATCTCATGAAAACAATTGGTCTAGGTTAAATTGAATGAAAATTTATTAAGTGCTATTATTATTATAAGAATTATTAACAATGTACTATTCGTAACTTTTCACATTATTTATTACATTAAAATTATAACAAAAAAAGAAGAAGTAATGACCCATAAAATTGGTATTTTCCGGCAGAAACCTCTAAAGAATTATTCTATTTAATATGTCCAGGTTACTCCGAGGTGCAAGCCATAGTATATATGTATTATGACGTACAAGGCGTTTCGTGCTGCTTCCAAAAGTGTCCGAAGGAAAGAATAATGAATTTCTAACATCACTGATTATCGATGATAAAACACCTTGAATCCCAAGCTTCGATGGTATTGTTTGGCCTTTGCTTGTCCACAAGACACATGAATATGGTCATCAAATTGCATGTTTTCTTGACGACGACCATCGTCAAACAGTGCCCTAAGGTGTTAATTCCTGGGCACAAGCAAAGCACCGTACCCCACCACGTGGAAAGCATAAAGAAATCCAACGCAGAGAGTGAAAGGAAGAGTGGAGCACTTCGAAGAAGTAACTTGCGAAGTGGGGCTAAACCAAAGAAAACCTTTCAAAAGATGAAACTTCACAAGTCACTGTGTTAGTGCTTTGAGTGTTAAGCTCAAACAACGTTGTCATACCCTTGTCCTAAATCTCGCATGATGAACCCTACACCCGCTTCTTATTTTTCTCCATCAGTTAATCCAAGTATAAAATTAATTAATTAAGTATATATTGTATTAGAGTAATGAGTGCAATGGTGATATATAAACTTTAAAGTGACAGTAGTTGTTTTATCACAACAAAGTACCGGTAGTAGTTGCATCAAAATAAGAGAAGAAAAATAAAGGTGATAGAGCCCCGCGTCTGATACCCCAAAGACTTTGAACAGCCTCTCTTGTTCTCTCCTCTTGCACAGTAAAACACTATTTCTCTCTTTACCTTTCAAGTTTCAAGCTTAGTTTCTTGTCTGTGGTGGTGCCTGGTGCCATGTGCAGAGCACCTGCCATTATCATCAGCTACCTCTTTGGGTCACTTTCCTTCTTCTCCTCCTCCCTCTTCCTCACATCTTCCGCCGCATGCTCCAACGGCAATTGCCTGGTTCTCTTTCTCTCTCTATTTATTTCCATACCAAATTCACTTTCCCTGTTTGTTTGATATGAAGCCGAAAACTTTGGCAGGTTCTGGAAGCATGTTCAGCTGCTACAGATTGTGGGGCAGGCCTATATTGTGGCAATTGCCCTGCTTTGGGAAGGACTCGACCTGTGTGCACCAGAGGCCAAGCCACCCTCCCTACATCAATAGTAAGCTCAGCTCCAACCATGAGATCAATGATGCTTTTCTTCACATGAGTGAAAAAAAAAATAAGGAAGAAGAAAAAGGTTTTGCTTCAAGATTTTAACTCTGTTTTGTTGACTTTCCCTTTTTTGGGCATGCAGGTGAATGGTTTGCCCTTCAACAAGTACACGTGGATCGTGACACATAATTCATTCAGCATTGTGGATGCGCCCCCGTTGCCTGGTGTTCAAAGATTGACCTTTTACAATCAAGAAGACACTGTCACTAATCAGCTGAGGGTATGTGTTTGATGGTGAAAGTAAACAAAAAAGAAAAGAAAAGAAAAATGTTGTTTGTAATTTTCTATTGTGATTCTTATTCGATTCTTTGATGAATATTGTGTAGAATGGGGTGAGGGGACTGATGTTGGATATGTATGACTTTGAGGATGATATCTGGCTGTGTCATTCATTTCGAGGACAATGCTTCAACTTCACTGCCTTCGTAATTTAACCCTCTTTGAATGAGAAATGTTTTTTTTTATACAAAGTGTATAGACACCCAAATTGACATGTAGTGATCGCAACTTAAATAAGTGTGGATTTCAGTTATCTAAGTGTTCAGCGCAGTGTTAATTAAGAATGAATCTACACTGTTATTGAAGGCAATACATCGATCTGACTCTTATATAACTGAAATCCAAATCCATACTTATTTGAAATGTGTTTCATATATGTCAATTTACGGGTCATCAGTATATACAAATAATGATATTGTTATTGAATATTTCTATATTTGTTTTTGTTGGGTGTCTGTCAAATATGTCACATTGCAATGTTGTCAGCAACCTGCAATTAATACTTTGAAAGAAGTGGAGGCATTCTTGATTGAAAATCCGACAGAGATTGTCACCATTTTAATTGAAGACTATGTGCATACTCCAAAGGGGTTGATTAATCTGTTCACAAGTGCTGGGCTGGATAAATATTGGTTCCCCGTGTCTGATATGCCGAAAAACGGTGAAGATTGGCCCACTGTAACAGAGATGGTTCAATCAAATCGCCGGCTTCTTGTATTCACTTCTGATGCATCAAAGGAAGATGAAGAAGGAATAGCTTATCAATGGAGATACATGGTTGAAAATGAGTGTAAGTGCAATGCCATTGTGTCATGTATATCTCTATGGTAAATGATATGAAATGAGAGCTTCTCAATTCATTAACTTTCAGCTGGTGATCCTGGAGTTCAACGGGGTTCTTGCCCTCATAGGAAAGAGTCAAAGCCATTAAATTCTAGAAGTGCCTCACTATTCTTGCAGAATTACTTTCCAACGTATCCAGTTGAAGCTGACTCGTGCAGAGAGCATTCGGCTCCACTTGTAGATATGGTGAATACATGTTTCAAAGCTGCGGGGAATTTGATGCCCAACTTCGTAGCAGTTAATTATTACATGGTACTCCTTATTCTTCTGGGTTGCGAATTCATATTCAGTGATGCAAAAAATGCCTTGCAAATCCCCTTTATAATTCTGATGGAAATTTCATACAGAGGAGTGATGGTGGTGGTGTTTTTGATGTTGTTGATAAAATGAACGGCCGCACATTATGTGGGTGTAACACAGTCACTGCTTGCCAGGTTTGTCTGCATTTCTTGTCCAGAGACATATTGTCTTTATGCCATTTATCTATGGACTTTCTTGTTCATTCTGATGATTTCTTTTTCCGTCTATCTTCTATCACCATAGTGCCTGGAGCCTAATTACTGAATATAATTTCACACTGAGTACAAAGTTAAAAGAATTAATCTAACTTTCTAAGTTCAATAGTTATCTTTGAAAGGGTTGTCCTAATGAACTAGAAATATCGGACCTTGATATCTTTTATGATATCTCTACTATTTATTAAGAGTAAAGGGAGTCAGTTTCCCTCTTTACTTTCTTTCCAATAATTTTCATCAATATATCTAATTCAAATGTTTGTTAAATAAATAAATTAAATATAGGTCTATAAAAATGATTACTGAAATGCGGTAAATTGACATTAGTAATAGCAACATTGCCATCTCCAAGTTTCCTTGTCAACGGCATCTCAACCACTTGTTGTATTCACAGCATGTCTTCTAGTTTATGATAATCTGTATGAAAGCCTGTGAAACATATTTAATTCAGATTCCTATTAGCGCATCTCTTGTTGTTTGGTGGGTTTGTATCTAATGACACCGGAATCCTTGATTTGGATGGATTTCTATCTCGGCACAAGTTCTACATGTGCATTTTGATGTAAAGAAATTATCGCAAAGAATTTCATACAACGACAGCTTAGTTTCTTCCTACTAGATGAGGTAAAATGGCTAAGAATCACGTAGTACTGCAATTTTAATTTGCAGGCAGGAGCACCTTTTGGATCTTGCAAGAACATTGCTGCACCTGGTATAACTCCAGTGACCAACACTGGTGGAAGCTTTACTGGATATGTTCAGTTCTCTAGATCAGCTTTGCCAGTCCATTCTCCAAATTGCTTGGTTCTCCTCTCATTTTACTTCCCGCTTATTGCAGTTTTGTTGCGACTATGAAGATGACTCTTATTCTTCTCATATGCAAGCTAAGTCATTCAAGAGGAGCTTGTAGTATGTTTATATGTGGATTGCAGTAGTGCCTCAATCTAAGAAATGTCATGGAACTGTTTATAGGTTAGAAAATAGATAAACTAAATTTTGGGATTGTTGAGGCTATATTCAAGGATCCATGAAGTCATCTCATCTGAGGCAGATAGTAACCGAGAAAGACATCGAAT
>CM062344.1:7499252-7524252 GCA_031216105.1 Dalbergia cultrata | reverse complement strand
TAAGAAGTATAAAATATGTTGTAAACACATATAACATTACACGATGAACTAAATTCAATGAATTTAAGAACAAGTTATTAGAATATGGCTAATAATTAGTTAAATATTATTTTATCAAAGTAAAACATAATAATTATTTATTTAAAACTAAAAATCCTAAATGTTAATAGAAACATAAATTAAGCTAATAATTTTAAATTTTATATAAAAGTAAGTTTATTATACTTTATAACATCTATAATCTATAATACTAATATTTTAGACTCCTATGTGGTAAAGTTTTCCAATTGTCATAATGAGAATGATTTAGGGCCCACTATTTTTAAGAAATTAATTATTAATTTTTTTGTAGAAAAACTATAATTATGACATATTATTAAAACTAGCGACTCGACAGGCACTACCGTGCCTATCAAGTCACATTTTTTTTATTGGTGTTGGTTAATGAAGATAAAGAAAAAAATATGGAATAACTATTGAGTCACTTTTTTAATTTTTGGAAATTATTATAATTAACACTAAATATTACGTATGACAACTTTATCTTAATAAAATAAATATTTAAATATAACGTAACATGTGAAAAGCAGGTGCAGAGTAACATCTCCAAAGTGACTATTTCATAATAATATCTAGTGGAGATAACTCTCATTAGTTCTTATGCTATTTCTTATTTGGCGGAAGGAAGCTCGATTATTGGTTAACATTGTAAAAAAGATAAAATATTTAATCCATTAAGTCAAGTAAGATCTTATTTATCATGTTTTTTTAAATACTTTTTATATTAAAATTAAATTATGTCTAAATTAGGTTGATGGAATTCACTTGGACCATGAACTCGGTTAAGATACATAAACTGGCTCTTGCAAACATAGTTACGGTATTAAGAGTTGCGTATTAGAAATTCTTAAAATGTGACACCTTTCATGAAGTTGTATAACAATCTTCATTTACCATAGTCATTTCTGCCTCCCTGAAGTTCATATAATTGTTTTGAGTGTCCTCATAGTTTGCTAGAAGGTTAGAATTTCCTCCCTTTAAATGAGTCAAATCCATTTATTTAATATGTATACCACTCAACTCCTCGAAGAAGTTTAGAAAACATTTAGATATCAAAAGTAGCAACGATTTGGAAATCCAATAATTCTCTTAAAAGTGCTCTGACTTCACACTCTAGATTCTATATCATAACGTCCTGCCCTCTTTAATCTTTATCTTCATACTGCCTCTCGTGTTGGCTATCTAAGTACAGAATTTCTTCATTTTACTCTGCACTTTGCAATACATTTTGGTACAAATTTGACTCTTACGTATGTTTTTTCTTTTTGGTATGTTTCGTAATAGTTCATGTTAATTGAAGCGACAAAGTAATATTTGATTATTATTCCTAGCAACTTGATTAAATAATGGAGGACATAATGAAATACTGTCAGCAAGCACCATGACAACATGGCACTTAACATCAAGTCAAAATAATGGAAGACATAATGAACTCATACTATCATAATATGTGATAAAAATGAAGAGTTTCAACATTAAGTGTTGCTCGACAGTCCCTCTACTTTTTTTTTGGGGTCAAACTCTACTCTTTTTTTTCCCCATATTCCTCTCTTCATTTTCACAAGTTGCCTTTTCTATTGGTGTTGACTTGTGAAAATGAAAAGAGGAATATGGAGACAACTGTCGAATCACCGATTTATTTTTTAGAAATTATTAAGACTAAATATTACATATGACAACTTACCAAAATAAAAATAAATATTTAAATATAACGTAACATGTCCAAATATCAAACAAAAAAGAGTAAAAACAATAAGTATTAATAATTTACCAAAATGGAAACAAAAACTATTGCTACCAAGAAAGGTTCGCTATAATCGAAGAGTAAATGTCACGACCCGATTTGGGAATGTGACCGGCACGTGAGGATTCCTATCCTCACGTAAGCCTCGTGATCGCTGAATCTCTCTATATGCATAATTTATTATAAAATAATACTTAATACATTATTTTCTTCTAAATTAATATCAATTTATCTATTTAAAACATAATATTCCAATTTGCGAAAATTGAAGTATCAAATGTTCAAGCACTAAAAATCCTTTTTAACCAAAGCTGCTAATCATGAAATTATTACATAAACGATTCAACTTTTGAAATCTCATACATCATATGAAAATAAACATAATATCTCAAAAAAATATGCGTGGCTCGGATCCTGCCTGCAAAACTACTGGAGCACTCTAAATCTAACACATTCTAATATAAGCCTTACAGCAATGTAAAGCTCAACAATGAATAGCTGTGGCTACTAGGTCAGAGACTGAATAATGACTGTACCTGTAACTATAAAAAGAAGGGAGAGGGGTGAGTCAACGGACTCAGTGAGTGAGCTTTCACTCATCATCTACATGGAATAGCCAAGTATATACCATAAATGATATAAATGCAGAAATCACAAGCCAATTAATATTTAAATATGTAGTTGACTAGGAAAACATTTTTTATTCTATAATTTTTCATAAGCAAGCATTTCTAAACTCATTATCAAACATGAAATTATTTTAACTGAGGGTGCAGCACAACATCGGGAAACAGTATGCTGAATATAATAAGTACATCTATAATGATAAAAGTTGTAAAGTGATACTCTGTCCTGACGAATTAGAGTTCCTGTTGAATCTATAATAGTCCATATTGGATAAGTTGTGGTCACCTAACTAGGTCACATTTTCTATAACTGTTGGGGGCGAAATTGTTCTTTAACGAACAACTTGGTACCAAGGTTAACGATCTCTTAACAGCCATTAACTAACTGTCTGTTTCCTTATCTCTACCGACTAAACTAGTTTGACAAAAAGAAAATCGTAGATGATAAGCGGGTACTCTCTCCCTGGCGAAGCAAAGCCCCTAAATTCTTAGTACTCTGAAAGTTATGGACTCATATAACCCTAACAATCTGGCTTTATCATAACTGTAGCTGTGAAAATCGAGCCTAAGGGTTCACCACTTGTAGGCATTCCGATTTCAAGTCCACAGATATGTATCTGGCAATTGTTAAGAATCACACTGAATTTCGTACCTCTTGATACCATAAAACTGAGTTTCTAAATTCATATCTTTACCTACATATTTTTAATATGCTTAATATATAACTAACATCATAGTTCAAAACATTGGGGTTCTAAATCATGTAGCTCTAATATTAAACTTCTAAACCAAAGAGGTTCATAATCATAAAAATCTCTGACATTACAATAATATCTCAGTTTATGAAACTAAATCATACTCTGTTCGACATTCTCATCAAAATATCTTGACTGATACTCTAAAATTTTATTTTGAAATCTCAAGTTTTGAAATATAATGATATTATAAACTCTTGAAATATGTTTGACAAAATAATAACTTATTAAATCATGTATTCTTACAATAAATCTCCTAGTGTTGCATATAAAACATTTCCATAACATACAATACACTAATCATGGTTCCATGGTTTTCTAAATTTCATTTCTTTCATACTATTATCATAAATCATAATTTTTCTAACTTGACATAATCATATAAAATCATAATCCATACTTTCTCTTATATCAAATTCCATATTTTGCAATTAAAATGCAAGAAATATATTCATAATGATGAAATTAAGACAATGAGGTCAAACTCACTGACTTGGAAGGGAGGGAGAGGTGACGTCAACACCAACTGAGCTTCTAAGAGTTGGGAGGACACCAACGTCGACTATAACAATTATAAAACTCTAGATTAATCCCTAATAATATCTAGATAGCTCTAAAACAACCCTAATAACATTGGGGGAGCACCCCCACTTGACAATAATGAGAGAAATAAAAAGACCCAACTCAAGATCATGAAAGAATGGAGAGAATGGAGACAAAATCTATTAACATAAACATACCTTTGAAGCTTGGATGATGAGGATTGAAGTGGGATTAGAGGAAGAGAGAAAATAGGGGTTTGGGAATGTGAGGGTTCAGAGTTTAGGGGGTGAAACCGAGTTTGGGGTATAAATAGGGGTAGGAGGATCGTTTGAGTAAAATGCCGCCATTTTGCACTATTCCTATAAAATTGACACTGCTATAGCGGTCTAGTTGCCCCCCGACCACGTCCACTGTGCACTTATGACCACTATAGCGGTCCAAGACCACTATAGCGGTGACAATAAAGTCCAGATTCAGCATTTTACTGTCATGGGCATATGGCTTATCCCAAAACCCACTCACTTATTTCCATTTCTTTATTCTAAGTTAAATCATTTATTAACTTTCTATTAACTTTAAAATATAAATATAAAAAATGAAATACCCCCTGTCGCAACCGGGATCGCGACGGGACGGCGAGAAATAATAGTTTTTTTTGAAAATGGAGTCGCCACCAGATTTATTTAAATTGGGAAAACCTTGGAAAAACCCATTTTATTTTAAAAAATAATCTTCGTAAACCAGATATGGGTTCGGGAGTCGGTTATGCATAGGGAAGGATAGGAACTTAATCCTACAGCACCCCTAGTACACCCGTATTTAAACGGTACCTTAGTGAATTGTGCAAATTAAATAATAACCCTTTAAAAATTTCAAATAAGGAAGATAAAAGTTATAATTTAAACACATAAATCAAGAAAAATTAATTTAGCAAAATATTTACAATTTAAACACATTTATTAAGAAAAATTAATTTTGACAAATATATTCACAATTTTAACACATAAATTTAAAAATGATTTACACAAAATATTTATATTTTAACAAATAAATTAAGAAAATTAATTTTGGCAAGTATATTTAAAATTTAAACAAATACATTAAGAAAATTTAGTTTTGGAAAATATATTTACAATTTTAACAACTAATAAATAATTTACACAAAATATTTACAACTTGACAAATAAATTAAGAAAAATTAATTTTGGAAAGTATATTTAAAATTTAAATAAATACATTAAGAAAATTTAGTTTTGAAAAATATATTTACAATCTTAACAACTAATAAATAATTTACACAAAATATTTACAATTTCACAAATAAATTAAGAAAAATTAATTTTGGCAAGTATATTTAAAATTTAAATAAATACATTAAGAAAATCTAGTTTTGTAAAATATATTTACAATCTTAACAACTAATAAATAATTTACACAAAATATTTACAATTTCACAAATAAATTAAGAAAAATTAATTTTGGCTTGACAGGGATAGCCTGCTCCTACGTATCCTCTGATGCAATGAGGAACTCAAAGTCACGTAGTTCTGTAGAAAACATTTGTGTGTTGGTTGATTTGAATTAATTGATAAAATCTTTTTACAAAACATTTCCTTTGAAAATGAAATCTGCTCTCACGTAGGATTTAAGTTAACACTTGGTTACTCAATAAACCTTTGTGATTCAATAATTGCCAAGGTAATATTTGCTACTCAATTGTTGTTATTGATTACTGCATAGATCGGAATGATAAAAGCTTTGGAAAAATTTTTTTTTTTAACACATGCATTTTTTACAAGAGAAACAAAGAAGAAAAAAAAAAAAAACTACTCACTCTTAATAATAATAATAGTGAATCTAAGATAAGCCCAAGACAAATTTACTCTAAATATGAAAATCCCAAAATTATCCGTTTAGAATATATATATATATATTAAAAAAACAAAACAAACAAAGTTGTAATGACATAGACAAGCGTGGCCTAGCTTTGTTTTTTAAAATAATAACAACCACAAAGTCTCAGGCACCAAGCACTAAATAAACTTTAAAAAAAAAACACAAAGAACATGGTGGGGACGTGAGGTCTTGGCCTTTTCTTTCTCTCTCTCTTTTCTAAAAAAGAAAAGAAACATAGGGACCTAAGGATTAGGTGTGGGTGCTGTAAACGCAGAGAAAGAGAGATTAAGAGAACACTAAACAAACTAAATGAATAAAATAAAATAAAAAGGACATGAGGAACAGAGTGGGAATATGAGTGGGGGTGTTAGGAATTTTATTTTTTTTTCTTTAGGCTTGTGACCATCGACAGAGAGAGAATAATAAAATGATGATATAATATTAATAATAATTGAAAACTATCAAACAAAACAGAAAGAAGGGTCTGGAACGGGGACAGTGGTTTGGGGTTTCATTAATTTCAAAGTTGGGTTGCAAACACACACTCACACACACAGACATGCAGAGAAAAGGGAAGAGAAAGAGAGAGCGGCTAGGTGGTGGCATATGGGGAAGTAAGGCACTGGGATGAAAGGAAAGGTAAGCCCACGGTGGAGTGACTTGTAGGAGAAAAGAAGGTTGCAATGCTGCAAGGGGTTGACGGCGAAGCGGTTTGCAAGGGGCTGAGTCCGTGGCGATGCGCGTGGCTGTTGGTTGCTGGCGGCTCGGGAGGTAGTTCACGGCTGTGATAGGGAGCTGTTTTAAGGATGAGTAAGGAGGCTTCCGATTTCAAAGGGAGTGGCGGCAATTGGTGAGGCAATTGGTGAGGAGGGGTGCCGCAGTCTGTGG
The DNA here is from genome assembly GCA_031216105.1 of Dalbergia cultrata. Lineage (NCBI taxonomy): Eukaryota > Viridiplantae > Streptophyta > Magnoliopsida > Fabales > Fabaceae > Dalbergia > Dalbergia cultrata. Next base: position 7,517,740 of record CM062344.1, on the reverse strand, counting down.
CAGCAGCCGCGACTGTCGCGGCCTCCCCACTATTATTCTCTTTTTATTTTTTTATTTATTTTTTGGGTTTGTTGTTGAGATTGGTTTTCTATTTGGCTAAGGTGATGATGATGATATTTGGGAGGAGGCCGCGACTCTGGTACACACAAGGCAGAGGATCAGCAATGGCTGTGAGGGGTATGATGGATGTGTTTTAGTTTAAGTTCTGGCCGGGGTAGGGAAATAATATGTATTGGGGTTTATTAACGAAGGACAATATATGTGTATGTTTGGTGACTATAGTATATACAAGAGTAAATAAACAAAGTTAGAATTGAAAGTGTCTGGAATTATTCACTTGCTCACAGGGATAAGAGTGATAAATAAATTTGAGATATGCATGATAAATAAATAGCAGTGAAGCATTCATTCCAAGATGTGCTGAATGTATCTAACCTGTGACTTCCTCTCAATCTTGTGTTAATTCCTCTTCTTCTATTTCGGTGAAAATGAGTTGAGAATATCCCTTTTTCTATCAGAGTCTCTAAAATTAGATCACTCTCATAGATAAAAATGGCACTGACTGGGAAATATTAATGTCGGTAATCTCTTTAGAAAATCACTGAAGTTGTCAAGATTCTGATGATGGATCGGTCCTCTGTCAGGTAGAGTCTCTAAAATTAGATCACTCCTCCAAATAACAACCACAAGTATTGATCAAAATCCCCCCTCTTTCCTCTGTTTTCTTTTTATTTATACATACTGCGAAATTAAATGCTCTTGTCTGACAATTTCGTGATTTGATATGTTATCTGTTAAGGCATTAAATGCCTTGATTCTTGGGATGTAATTGTCAACTCTAAGCATTAAATGCACCGCTAGAGTATCAAATGCAGCTGTGCACCTTTTGACTCTTTTTATTCATTTTTATTATTTTTTTATTTTGTTTTTCTTTAACTTGATTAGGCACGGAGAGATTGATTTTTTTTTTTTGGCTAACAATGCAATGGGCTGAAAACAAAATTTTTTTTTTTTTTTTTGAAAATAATAATGATGATAATAACGAGCAACAATGACATGGGCTGATAACAATGTTGTTTTTTTTTTAAAAAAAAAAAATTCAAAACAAAATGGGTTTACTTTATTTTTTTTTACAAAGTGGTCTTAAAATAAAAATATCATAAAGAAAAGTAAGATCAAATACGTTAAAAATTTTTATTTTGGGCCGAACAAAATTGGGTGTTCACACCCCCATTTGGATTCAAATAAAATATCTAAAAAATCAAAACCCCAACCAATCAAAATCTAATTTTTGAGTTCTAGTTAAAATTCCAAAATTCCAGCAATTTTTTAAACTTAGGGGCTAGAAACGACACATCTAGAAGTTTCCTAAAATTAGTTAAAAATCACTCTTCAATTCATTTCCCTCTAGAGAGCCATTATCGGAACTTTTGATCCCAAGGGAGTGACTCTAACATATAGCACTCTAAGGAGGTGTAGGACTCCAAACTTAGCGAAATCCCAGACCCGGCAACATTGGTGGGTCCGAGGAAGCTTGAGGCCGTACAGAGCTTGTGTACTGACACGTATACATAAGATATTATAATAAACCCCTTAAATTATTCCTAAAATCAGTATCATATTCATTGCTATAAAAAATAGTCACTTATACTAATCGAAATAAAAACCCTTAACTTATTTTAGAATTTACAATATTTGTGATTGAGATCTCTACTACTTAAAGTTTTAGTGTGAAGTGCTAGCATCTCATTTTATTTCTCCTCTATATTCCACAACTTCCTTTTCTCTTTCATTCTTCCTCTCATATGTTCATATTTTTCATTTTGTCTTTGTTCATTATCTATTAATTATCTTAAAATACATTAATTTACTTCATTTTTTAATTTACTTCTTTGTGGTTTATATTAAGGATTAAGAATTTGTAGATTAGAAAATTCAAATATCCCACAATTCTTCTTTGAAGCTCTTTTATTCTTTGTGAGATTTTTTTTTTGTACAACAATTTTTATGTTTGTTTAGTATTTTTAATTTGTATATATATCTTGTACATTTAAATGTTTCCTAAATAAAATAAAAGATTTAATTTTTTTAATTCCTCTTAAAATAAATCAATCTATTTATCCTTTTCATTTTTATTGTTTATATCCAGTTTATTTATCCTTTTCATTTTTGTTGTTTATATCCAATTTATTTCTACCTTTCTTCTTTGTGATTTTTTTTTTGTATAGAGATTTTTCAATGTTTATTTAGTCTTGTACTTTGTGTATAATATCTTAATAGTTTTTTTCTTTTGTGCGGGAGACAATCACTAGGCTGTAGGCTCAACCGCATACTGGTTAATCCGTTGTGGCAAAAGTAATTGTATTTTTCATAAATAATTTATTAGATATTTTATTGAATTTGAGATTAATTTTATTATTGTATAAACGAGTATTAATGATTTTATAATTTTTTCTTTTCAAAATTTGAAGCCACAATTAACTACAGGGGATGCTATTGATGGACTTTCTCAACTGGTCATTTAACTAAACTTAAGGTAATAAAGATTAAAAATTAAGAATGATTGAAGATTGTGTTTGATTTTACTTCTATTCTTACCTTTGATTTTGTTTTGCTCATTTGTTTGGCAAACATTTATATGAGAGGAAATTGTTATTGTGTCGAGAACAACACTTTCCTGAGTCAGTTTAGTGCACACCAAGTTAGCTGATGATTCAAATAACAATATTAGACAAAATGTATCAGCTAATCTATGTTGGAATTTGTTTATGCTATTCTGCCTTCTTTAATTTATTTTTTCTTCATTATTTTATAAGGTTTAAAGATTGCTGAATTCAATATATACATCACCATTGAATTATAATTTCAATTCCATTTACAAACACTAATTATGGAGAATGAATGATATTTTAGAATAAAATTATGTTTTTTATTTAAAATTTCCATTGTGCATTAATATTGCACAAATTAATTATTAACTATTATTCTTTTTTATTTTGAAATTATTCGAATATACTGATATGTGTATAACTATTGATTGATTTTTCTTCAAATATATGCATTTATTATTCCCTTTTCTTTTCTCATGCTAAAACTTTTAATTAATTGATAAAATTTAAAATATTGTTTTTGTATATATATACAATCCATATTTATTTGAGTTTGCTTTTTTAACATATAATCATTATTAATATATTATTTTATTTAGGAAAGTATAATTATTGATTGATTATTGATTTTGTTTTCCAAATCCCCACCTAACTATTTAAGCGACAAATTTTATTTTCTAATTCATAAAAGTTAATATTACACACACACCCCAAAAAAATAGAAACACAGCAAAAATTAATAATAAATAATATTATTACCTTTTTTATAAGCAAAATATTATAACATTTAATTGATACTGATATCCATATATCAATAACATATATATACTAATAGTATTATTATCCTTTTTATTACCATCTAAAAAACAAATTATTTGAAATTTTTTTACTAAATCTATGAATACGTGTAGGCAATGTTAACAGAACCAGACCGGACCGATCTGTTCGACCGGGTTAACCGGGAATCGATCGCCTGGTGGGTCCGGTTGAGTAGTCGGAGCTGAAGGAAGTTAGAACCGGTCAAAACCGAGGAAAATCGAAAAGCCGACAAATAGGACTGGTTGGACCGGTCCGGAGCTTATCAAATTTTTTTTTTATTTCAAAGCTTAAATATTGATATCTTGTGGCAGTTACAGAGTAAAAATGAAAAAAATACTGATATCCACAGACTGCTCACCATAAAACTCACTAATCACCAATAAATATTGTTTTCAAATACTTTTATAACCGTGTTGTGAGACTGAAACTAGATAAATTTTATATGGATTGTATTTATTTTTATAAACCTATATATATATATTTGTGTTAATTATGTTAATATTAATGATTTAATATATTTTTATATTTTAATTAATCATACATGTATATATATATATTCCGGTTGGACCTCTAAACCTTTGAACAGAGACCTTGACGATTCGATGCAGTAGGTTTTCTCTTTCTTGCATGTGGGGATTCAAATCTCCACAAGAAATAAGGAATGAGGACCCATGATGGGGATAAGGATAGGATGAGAGGAAAATTTTAAATGAGGACGGGGTTGAGAGAAAAGTTTCTACTTCCAAATCCAGAGCTTTTAAAAATCATATATATATATATATATATATATCGCTATGTCATATTTGATTTTTTGAAACTTAAACATTTTAGTTTATCAATTCCATAATTTTACTACTTTAATAATTAAGATGACATAAATTAGGATTATACATGATGTTTTACTAATTATAACATATTAATTATAATATATATATTTAATTTACTAAAAGAATGCATAAGGAAATTATGTGTAATTAAAATCACATAAATAAAATATATTCATTAAATTTTTATTAATTAGAAAATATATTTTGATATTTTTATAAATTAAATAATTTAATTTACTAAAATGTTATAAATGACTAGAGATGATAAAAAAAAAACAAAAAAAATGAAAGTAGATACACATAGGGATTACCCGTAATAATGGAATGAAAATAAAGATATATTTTGTCTTCTTAGGGATGGCTGACAGGGGAGAAGTTCTCATTTGTTGAATAGAGCAGGTATCAGGATAATACATCCTTATTTTTTCAATTATCTTTATTAGATTTATTATGTATATATTTTTAATTATAATTTGGGTTATGCTTCATTAGTAGTATTTGCTACTATAGATATTTATGTTTTAAATTCCAAAAATATTTTTAATTTTTCTCCTTTTAAAATTTTTAATAAATTATGGATACCTATAGGGATTCAAATCCCTACGGGGATAGGAAATAGGGACCCATAATAGGAATAGAGATGGAGATCAAAGTAAAATTTCAAATTGGGATGGTGGTGTGAGACATGACCCCTTTCTCATAGATACTTATTGTCATTCTTATAAGTGGGTCATGATATAATTAAATTATCTACTTATTCTCTTTCATTTTTTAACAATTTTAACTTTCGAAATATGTAAAATATTCATAAAATAGGATGTTTATTATTAGTTATAGGTCATCTACTGAGATTTTTTTAGCCTTATAAATGTGATATTTGAAATATGATATAAAATAAAATGACAAATTTATAATTTTTCCATTTATTTAATTTTTAACTTATTTTCAAAATAAATTTATATATTCAATTTTCTATAAGATATATTTAAATAAATTATTATTTATTTTTCTTAATAGTTAATAAACTATTTTTTATTATCACCCCGTGTAATGCACGGGTCAAAAGACTAGTTATAATTATATTTCATTAATTTATTTTTATGTTAAAATAATCTAATAAAATATTATGATCAAATTATTTTTGGTTCCTAGAAAATAAACGAAATTTGGTTTGAATCCTTGAAAAAAATTATTTGTTTCGATCCAAATATTTCTAAATTGTTTGGTTTTAGTTCTTGTCATTAGTTTATCTCTGTTAGATACTAAACTAACTAACAAAAGACTATATTATCCAATCCTACATGACAAACAATAATCTTATGTGATATATCATAATCTCATGATAAATGTTTAGTGTACAATATTTCTTTACAACTTAATGTTTTTAGTGTATAGAGGCAGATGAAGACAAAACATGAGTGGGGCTAATGTGTGCTTTTATATACCAAAGGTGTAAAGTTGTTATAAAAAAATATTATACGTTTACTATTTCTCTAATCTCACTATTCAAAATCCTATTGTGAAATGAGCTATTAGGTCAGGTAAAATGGATTAAAGTTATTTCACCATCATTGCCATGTGGCATTTTGTCCTAATTTTTTATTTTTAATTCTTTTGAATTAAATAATTCGTTAATTTATAATTCATAATTTCATTTATGTTCTTTCATTACAATTATTATGTGACATTTTAAGTTTAATTTATTTTGATTATTAATAATATTATATATTATATAATACTATTTATTGTATTTTGACTGTTCATATTTCTTATTTCTACTGTTCTTTAATGTTTTATTATTTTTATTTATAATTTCATTCACATAATTGCGATTAACTACTATTTATAGTTTGACCTTCTTCCATACTTTTTATTTACATTACTCTTCATTTTTTACAATCATGCAACTTTAATTTTTATTTTAAATTTTAAAAAAATATAAAACATAGTGAATAATTTTTTATGTTAAAATAAAAGTATAAAATATATTATAAACATATATAACGTTAAACGATGAACAACATTCAATGAATTTAAGAACAAATTATTAAATATGACTAATATTGAGTTAAATATTATTTTGTCAAAGTAAAACAGAATAATTTTTCATTTAATTTATTTATATAAAACTAAAAATCTAAAATGTTCACAAAAACCAAAATTCAACCAATAATTTTAAATTTTATATAAAAATATTGTTATTTTAAAAACTAATCTAATAAAATATTTTTATTAAAATAATTAAAGATTAAATATGTTTTTGGTTCCTAAAAAATTAAACGAAATTTGGTTTGAATCCTTGAAAAAAATATTTCGATCTAAATATTTCTACACTGTTTGGTTTTAGTTTTTGTCATTAGTCAACTCCTATTAAATGTCAAACTAACCCATGAAAGACTATGTCATCCTATACTACATGATAGACAACGATAATCTCATGTGATGTTTGTAATCTTATTGGTCAAACTCTTATTATAAAATGAGTTATCATGTCAGGCAAGATAGATTATTGAGTTGGCCTACAATGTTACAAGATGAGAATTTTGACTCTTAGAATAATGATATAACACATAAGATTAGTGGTTGTTATATAGAAATGGATGATAGGATGTAATCTTTTGTTAACCGGCTCAAAATTTAATATAAATAGGTGAATTGTCAAGGACTAAAACTAATTAATTTTGGAACTATTTGGACCAAAATTTAGTTTTCCCTTACGAGGCCTAAACCAAAATTCAATTATCTTCTGAGATTAAAAACATATTTAAATCAATCTTTAAAATATAATTCTTTCAAATATAAATAAATTTAGATACATGAAACATTTATTTATTATAAATTTAATTTAAAATATATATCTGTGTAATGCATAGGATCAAATAATTGGTTATTATAAACTAAACATCAATAAATTCCCCAACATAATCACATTAGAAAAAAAAAACTAACGTAATGATTAAAATTAAGATTTGGAATATGCTTTTCTTTCGATATATTATTCTCTCTCTTTTTTTTTACTTTATTTTTATTATAGTATGTGAGCATTCTTATGATATTATGCTAATGAAATAGTAAACAATATTGTAATATTTTTCTAAAAACATTACAACAAATGAAAAAGAAAACTTTTTTATTATGAGTACAATAATTTCTTTAAATATATTATAGGAATATATTATTGTGATATATATATATATATATATGTGTGTGTGTGTGTGTGTTTGGATGAATCATCAAAATACAAATTTAAAGTGACAAAAGGTGCCAAGAGCCCCAGGCCAGGTTACCATATTAAAAGAAAAAAAAGGTTTACCAAGTTATAAATCAAAGGCAAAATAAGTTAAAAGTAACATTAAAAACATCAACCAAAAAAGTACAAAAAACCTTAGGTACCGTTTGGAAGTGTTTTTTTATTTTTGTTTTTAAATTTTTTTTACAAAACAAGTTTAAGTTTAATTTTTAAAAACAAAAAAACAGAAAAAGTTGTTTGGTAATTTATCTTTAAAAATAATTTTATAATGATGAAAAACAGAAAACATACTTGGATAATTTTTTCAAAAAATAAATTTTAAAACTAATAAAATAAAGAACTGTTTGGCAAATTGCATTACTACAAATAAATTTCAAACTTAACTTGGCTATCGAAAATCTGACAGTACCTCTCCTAAAAACTAAACAACCCATGAATCAAATACAGATGTAACACCAATTTCAAAATCCTCAAACAATAATTAAATGCTGATTAAACTTTGTCCAAAAAAAAAGAAGAAGCTGAGATGGGAAGGAAAGCCGTGAACCACCACCGCTGCATTCCCTCACTTGTGCTGTAGCCTCTTCCCCTTTCAACCTCTCCCACGCCACCTTGAGGCTCACCCCAACCACCGCAACCTGCCTTTGCCTTGCTCCACCCCAGGCACCACCATCAGCGCTCCTCCTCTTCTTCCATCACGATATTCTTTTCCTGCACTCTCGATCGGCCCGCCTTCGAGCAAGAAAACCACCGTGAAGCCCGATCTGGCCATCATCCCTGTCTTCCTCACTGTCGCACCCTCCGTCAACACTGGATCGGCCTTCCTAGCCGCATTAGAACCGCGGGTGGAGCAGCTCCTTTGGTTGTAGGCGGGGAAGCGACTCATGGCTTCACAGACGGCCTTGCTTTGGGACTGGTTTGCCAAGCTTGAGGGTGGTAAGGCTAGAAGAAAAGGAGAAAGCTTCTCTCACTCACCAGATGAAGCAAGACAGGTCACCGGAGAAAGCTTCTTGGAGCGGCTGTTTCAGTGAGAGCTTCTTCTTTCTTTCCCAAATGAAGCAACCACGAAATAAAAAATGAGAGAATGGGGACAAGAGATTCGAACAGAGGAACAAAACAAAAGTTCCATTTATTTACAAAAATGCCACCGCATTTTTCACCAATTTGGAAACAACAAAACAAAAAAACAACCCAATTCTGTTTTGGTTTTTTAGGTTTTAAAACATGGTTTTAGTTTTTTGATTTTTAAAAACAACTTTTACAAACACACATACCCAAACAAATTTTTTTATCTTTTATTTTTAAAAACTATAGCCAAATAGGCTCTTTAGTTTTTTTGTCATTTTTTGGTTGATGTTTCTAATGCTTTTATTTTTGTCTTTTATTTGTAACTTGGTAATTTTTTCTTCTTTTTAAATATGGTAACTAGGCATTCTTGGCACCTAATATCACTTTAATTGTATTTTTGATTATTCATCCTAACATATATATATATATATATATATATATATATATATATATATATATATATATATATATATATATATAATAAAATATTTTGATAATATATTTAAAGGAATTATTGTACTAAAAAAGAATTTTTTTAAAAATTTGTTGTAATGTTTTTAGCAAAAAAATTACAGTATTGTTTATGATTTCAATAGCATAATACCGTAAGAATGCTCACATACTAGAATATAAATAAAATAAAAAACAAGAATAACATATTGAAAGAAAAGCATATTCCAAATCTTAATTTTAATCATTATTTTGATTTTTTACTGCTGAAGTCTAAGATATTAACAGACTTCAGCAGCGAAAAATCAAAATTTAGTGGTATATTTGTATAGAGAAAATAGTATTCAAAGGAAAGGGGTTAACACTTGGGCGTCAGATCGAATCTCGAGAAATATTTTGGTCTCTCATGTGTCAAGCAAAGAGATACCATGAAAACCCCAAAAACAAATAAAGAAAGAAAGAAAAGAAATTCAACTTACATATCCACGTTTGCCTTTGATAATTTATTTCCTTGCATATTTTAGAATAAGTATTTTTTTTAATCCTAAAATTTTAAAGTTGACACTATTTTAGTCCAAAAAGATTTTGATATCAATTTAATTTGGTCTTAATATTTTAAATTTTAATATCAATTTTATCCTGCTATCAAAATTATTTGTAACTTTCATTACAATTTGTTAGTAATTTTAGATTGATCTAGTGAAAATTGTCTCTTCTCTCTTCAATCGATAAGACAAATAAGTAATATAACAAATTAACAATGCATGAAAATGAAAATTATGATGAATTGTAATAATAATTACTCAAACTTTTGAGTAATTAATAAAGACTATCCTTATAGTTTACAAATCCTATTCTCACGAAAATTCATTACTCCATTCCATCTAAAAAGCACAATTGTTGGAAGGATGAAAATGATGTAAAAATTAAAAAGGGTAAATTACACACTTCCTTTTAAGATTTGTTAAAATGCCACTCAACTCCCCTAAACTATTATTGATTTTCCAAAAACGCCCGTATCTTACCATTTTTGTTAATTATTTTTCTTAATCCTTTGTCTCTGCAACCCCACCAAACCCATCTCCAACAAGACCCTCCCATTTCAATTTTGATCTCAGCTTCTACCCCTTGAATTCCATCACCTCTTTTCATACCCAGTCATTACTGGCAAGACCCAGGTTCTTCTCACCCACTTTGATTCGCGATTTTATATGGCCGGAGCAGTTCCGGTGGCCGCGCCGCCTCACACGTGTCAATTTTCACCAGCACCCCTCAGTAGCTCCTACGACATCTGCGCACAACAGCTCTGTCTCGTCCCGTCTGTTAGGGAAATCTTAGGAATGAACCTGTTATTAACAGCGGAAGTAACAAATATTTCCCACACTTGTGCAGTTAAATAAGTAGAACCAAAAATCTTCTAGGCAGTATAATAATTTGGCAGAAAAATAAAAATAAGAGACACCGCAATTTTTAACGTGGGAAAACCCCCAATTAAAGGGATAAAAAACCCACGGGACCTAGTCCAGCAAAAACTTCCACTATGATCAATGGGAATACAATCAGTCTTTCTAGTAGCACTAGGGAATCTCAACAATCAACAAAAATACTCACCCCAATGGGCGGAACATAATCATATAACTCCACAATGTGGGTATCTCAAAATAGCCACCAGAGAAGGCAATAAAATTAACAGGCTATATCAAACTATCAAGCTCAACATCAGAAACAACATACTAAATTTTCGTGATAAACGGAACACGTTTACCCGTCTGATGATGAACCCACAGACTTGTCCTTTTTCTCTTCTTCTACTTGCGGTCTTTGTTCCCTTCACGTTTTTCTTTCTTTCTTTCACGCTGCAAATCACGTGTCTTGATTTTCATTTTTTTTTATTTGTTTCTTTTTTTTTTCTTAATTAGTTGTTGGGCCACTTAGGAGGGAAGCCCACCAACAAATCTCCCCCTTCCCGACTCAAGTGGGAATACGCTGCTCTACTAAGCCTGCCTTCTCTCTGCAAGAAACAAACTTTGCCGTCGGCAAAGCTTTAGTCATCATATCTAAACCATTGTCATCAGTATGGATCTTTTCCAATGAAAGCAACTTCATCTCCAGTGCTTCACGTATCCAATGATACCGCACCTCTATGTGCTTCGACCTGGAATGAAATGTCAGGTTCTTGCTGAGATGGATAGCACTCTGGCTATCACAAAATAACACAAACTTCTCTTGATCAAGGCCCAACTCTTGTAGAAACTTCTGCATCCACAAGAGTTCTTTCAAAGCCGATATGACAATATATTCGGCCTCGATGGAAGACAAAGCAACACATTTACGAAGTCAGGCCGCCATGACCTGACTCCCCTGCAAAAGTCATCAAGTACCCGGAAGTAGACTTCCTAGAATCAAGATCACCAGCCATATCTGCATCTGTGTAACCATCCAACACAGGCTGGCCACTACCAAAGCATAAACAAACTTTGGAAGTGCCCCGAAGATACCTGAAAATCCACTTTACAGCTTGCCAATGATCCTTACCAGGATTAGAGAGAAACCAACTAACAACACCAATAGCATGGGCAATATCTGGCCTAGTACATACCATAGCGTACATCAAACTGCCAACTGCAGACGCATATGGAATCTTCTTCATCTCTTCTTTTTCTTTCTCACTTGTAGGACATTGCTGTGAACTTAACTTGAAATGACCAGCAAGTGGAGTACCAACAGGCTTTGAATTACTCATGCTAAATCTCTCCAACACCTTCTCAATGTACTTCTGCTGAGATAACCACAACTTACCATTCTTCCTATCACGAGTGATCCTCATGCCAAGGATTTGCTTTGCAGAACCTAAGTCCTTCATAGCAAAGGACTTGCTCAAGTCACTCTTAAGACTCTGAATCTTCTGCTTGTCATGACCAACAATCAACATGTCATCCACATAAAGCAAGAGAATTATAAAATCACCATCAGAGAATTTCTTAACAAATACGCAATGGTCCGAAGTAGTCTTACTATACCCATGATCTACCATGAAAGAATCAAATTTCTTGTACCATTGCCTTGGTGCTTGCTTGAGGCCATACAAACTCTTTTTCAATTTGCACACAAGCTGCTCCTTTCCTTTAACCTTGAAACCCTCTGGCTGTTCCATATAAATTTCTTCCTCCAAGTCACCATGAAGGAATGCAGTCTTCACATCAAGCTGCTCAACCTCTAAATTCAAGCTTGCTGCTAATCTAAGCACAACTCGAATAGAGGACATCTTCACCACTGGTGAGAAAATATCTTCAAAATCAATTCCTTTCTTCTGCTCAAAACCTTTCACAACCAACCTTGCTTTGTACCTTGGCTGTGAGACATTATCTTCAACTTTCAGCTTGAACACCCATTTATTTTTGAGTGCTTTTCTACCCGTTGGCAACTTCATCAACTCAAAGGTGTGATTCTCATACAAGGAATTCATTTCCTCTTGCATGGCCTTCAACCACTTGTCTTTGTGCTCATCAGAAATAGCCTCTTGATAGCTCTCTGGCTCCCCACTATCAGAGAGTGTCACATACTCATCTGAAGGATATTTCTTAGAAGGCTGATGCGGTCTTGTAGATCTTCTCAGTTGTGGCTCAATTGGTGGTTCTAGTGGAACTTGCTCAAATGGCACCTCAAGAGTAGGTGCAGGCACATCACCAGTATTCCCATTATCAACCTCTGTATCTCCCCCATCAATAGGAGTAATAGGAGGAAACTCTTGCTCAACATGACTATCACTTCTAGTAACAGACACTGGCTTATCTGACTTTTCAAAATCTTCAATGGTTTGGTCTTCAAGAAAAATCACATCTCGGCTTCTGATTATTCTCTTACTCACCGGATCCCACAACCTGTAACCAAAGTCTTCATGACCATAACCAATGAAGATACACTGCTTGGACTTCCCATCAAGCTTGGACCTCTCATCTCTTGGAACATGAGCAAAAGCCCTGCAGCCAAACACTCTCAAGTGACTATATGAGACATCTTTCCCTGTCCATACTCTTTGTGGAACATCACCATCTAGAGGAGCTGAAGGAGAAAGGTTGATCAAATCCACTGCAGTTCTCATTGCTTCACCCCAAAAGGATTTGGGCAACTTTGCATGAGAGAGCATACACCTGATTCTGTCATTGATTGTACGGTTCATTCTCTCTGCAACTCCATTATGCTGAGGAGTCTTGGGAACTGTTTTCTCAAGCCTGATCCCATGTTCTCTGCAATAGTCTTCAAATGGACCCCTGTACTCACCACCATTATCTGCTACACATCTCAATTTCATTCCCTTTTCTCTTTCAACACTTGCATGGAAGCTTTTGAAAACTCTGAGCACCTGGTTTTTAGATTTCAACACAAAAGCCCACACTTTCCAAGAATGGTCATCAATAAAAGTCACAAAATATGATGCACCACCTAGTGTTTTTGTGTCCATAGTGCAAACATCAGTGTGAACTAAATCTAGCACATCTGGTCTCCTATGAGGTCCTGAATAATGAAAAGCTACTCTAGCATGCTTTCCAACAAAACAATGAGTGCAAGTCTTTAAAGACGTACCTTTTATTGGAAGACACTGATTCTTGGCTAGAACGCCAAGTCCTTTTTCACTCAAGTGGCCAAGACGCATATGCCATAAGTCTGAAGAGGAATCATCAATAACATTCACCTCCTCTTTGCACAACTTTCTGAGCAACTGGTAGAGAGCAGTGAAACTACTATCTTCTCTTGCAACAACTAGCGACCCTTTGGTGATTTTGAATTGTCCACCACCAAAGGTAGTGCAGTAACCTTCTCCGTCCAATGCTTTGATTGACATCAAGCTCAGACGCATATCAGGCGCATGCCTAACATTCTTCAACTGTAATCTGCATCCCATGCTAGTTTCAAGCCACACATCTCCCATACCAACAATCTTGCATATCCCTTCGTCTCCTAGTCTTATTCTACCAAAGTCACCAGCAGTATAAGTAGAGAAAAACTCACGCCTAGGAGTAACATGACATGAGGCACCAGAATCCATGATCCAACTAGAATCATCACATGCAAGATTTATGAAGTTCTCATGATGTAGAACAAGAACATCATCATATGCAACAGTAGCAGTGTCGTTATCATTGTTACTATTTTTGTCTTCATCTCTTTCTCTGGATTTCTCTCTTTTCAAGTACCTGCAATGCTTTTTGATGTGTCCCGGCTTGCCACAATGATAGCAATTAAAATCCTTTCTTGTCTTGGACTTACCCCTTGACTTGCTACAGTTCTCTGACCTGTCAGTATTATGAGATTTTCTATTTTGACTTCTCCCCCGTGACTCTGCAACAAGTGCTTCTGACTGGGTGGAGGCACTAATTAAGCCCCGCTCTCTTCTTCTGGCCTCTTCATTCAATATACTTTCTTTAACCATTGACAACGTCAACTTCCCATTTGGAGCTGAGTTTGTCAATGTCACAACCAGGACTTCCTAACTGTCAGGCAAAGAACTCAACAACAACAATGCTTGCAATTCATCAGACAATGTAATCTCATTGGTTGTCAACTGATTAACAATCTCTTGGAAGCTACTCAAATGCTCTGGCATTGAATCACCTTCTTTATATTTCATATTTACTAGCTTCCGAATCAAATATGCCTTATTTTGCACATTCTTCCTCTCATATAAATCTGCCAATTTCTGCCACATGCTTTGAGCATTAGTTTCTTTGTCAACATGTGGATACACACTAAGATCTAACCACTGCCTAATCAAAGCAACAGCTTTCCTATTTATTCTGTTCCATTCAAAGATCGATTTATCAGGCCTATATTTATCACCCTCAACAGGATCATATAAATCCTTACTGTATAGCATGTCTTCCATGAGAGTCTTCCAAACTGAGTAATTTTTGGAATTCAACTTGATCATATTTGGCCCCTGATGTTCCTCCATTTAAACTGCACAGATAAAAAAATAACCAAAGCTCTGGATACCACTTTGTTAGGGAAATCTTAGGAATGAACCTGTTATCAACAGCGGAAGTAACAAATATTTCCCACACCTGTGCAGTTAAATAGGTAGAACCGAAAATCTTCTAGGCAGTATAATAATTTGGCAGAAAAATAAAAATAAGAGACACCGCAATTTTTAATGTGGGAAAACCCCCAATTAAAGGGATAAAAAACCCACGAGACCTAGTCCAGCAAAAACTTCCACTATGATCAATGGGAATACAATCAGTCTTCCTAGTAGCACTAGGGAATCTCAACAATCAACAAAAATACTCACCCCAATGGGCGGAACACAATCATATAACTCCACAATGTGGGTATCTCAAAATAGCCACCAGAGAAGGCAATACTCACGGGACCTAGTCCAGCAAAAACTTCCACTATGATCAATGGGAATACAATCAGTCTTCCTAGTAGCACTAAGGAATCTCAATAATCAACAAAAATACTCACCCCAATGGGCGGAACACAATCATATAACTCCACAATGTGGGTATCTCAAAATAGCCACCAGAGAAGGCAATAAAATTAACAGGCTATATCAAACTATCAAGCTCAACATCAGGAACAACATACTAAATTTTCGTGATAAACGGAACACGTTTACCCGTCTGATGATGAACCCCTGCACTGTCCTTTTTTCTCTTCTTCTCGCACGGCGCTGTTCCCTTCACGTTTTTCTTTCTTTCTTTCACGCTGCAAATCGCGTGTCTTGCTTTTCCTTTTTTTTTTATTTGTTTCTTTTTTTTTCTTAATTAGTTGTTGGGCCACTTAGGAGGGAAGCCCACCAACACCGTCCGTCACAGCGATGGAGGAAGCTTCCTATGCCATTTGCAGGATCTCATGTCGTGGGTCATTGGCGTTGTTGTTGGTGGTTGAGTGATGATACTTTCTTCCCCAATCCCTTCCACAGGCACCCAAATGATGGAAAAAGGGAAAGGTTGAAACTTGAAACTTCACAAGCATTGCTTGCGTTAAATGCATTGAGTAGAGAAAATGAAGAGTTAATGCTCATTTTAGTCCCTCACTTTTCACTCATGAGTCATTTTAGTCCCTGACTTTTAAAACGAGTCAAATCAGTCCCCAACATTATACAATGTGAGTCAAATTAGTCCCTTATTCCACTTTTATTTAACATTTTATCAATTAGATGATGATATGTAACATTAAGTTATATATTATCATACTATATGTCATCTAAAGTAGAATGAAGTTTAAAATGATTTATTTTGTATCTAAAATTGTACAAAATGAGTCAATTTAAAATGTATAATGAATATTTAAATGATTTATTTTGTATAATTTTAAATATCAAAATAAGTCATTTTAAAATATATTCTACTTTAGATGATATATGGTATGTCAAAGTATCACTTAATGTTATTAATCATCATTTAATTGATAAAAAATTAACTACAATTAGGTTAAAGGACTAAAATGACTCACATTTTGTAATGTTAGGGACTAATTTGACTCATTTTAAAAGTCAGGGACTAAAATGACTCAATAATAAAAAGTGAGGAACTAAAATGAACACTAACTCGAAAATGAAGGTGATGTAGTCGTTGACCGAGGGGACTTCTTTATCTGGACTTGAGAAATTGGGTTCCTTTTCTTGGGTGGGTTTTGAAATTAGAAAGGAGGGGAAAAAAAAAGGGCAAGAAGAAAAGGTAAGACTTAAGAGTGATGCGTAAATAGACACAGAAATAGGACTTTGGTAAGTAGAATAAAAAAAATGGGGTTGGTTTATCCACGTGTAAAATTTTGGTGAAGGTATTTTTGGAAAATTAATAATAGCTTAGCAAAGAGTATTAACAGTTGATGTGAGGTGAGTGTAGGTTAGTAGATTAGAGAGGAAGTGAGTGTAATTTGATCAATTTAAAATGTTGGGACCAAATTGATGTAAATTTTTTTATTAAAATCAAATTGATATCAAAGCTGTGAATGATCAGACACCACATACTTGTATAGGTGAGAACCGAAGGTTAGAACACTTACTTTATCCTTAATCTCCCATATTTACTTTTATTTTATTCAACTGAACATTTCGTGTTGTTTCTTGGCTATCATGCAGACCAAGTAATAACAAAGAGAGAGAGAAATTCACATATTTCTGTTGATTTTAGGGAAAACAGTGATTTGTTTATGAATCATAGATCATGTATATTTTACTTCCAAAATTTTGATATATTGTTATTCAATCATGCTACTGTGTAGGATGTTATCCAATCACCAGTATGTCATTCAATTAACATGGCCTTTTAGCTAAAAACAAGTGAAAACATAATAATGAAAATAAAACAGGATTAACTTGATTCATCCTTTGTCATTCATGGACTAAAAAGCTGTTTCTTTAAATTTGAGATATAAAAATGACTTAGATGTGCAACTTCAGAAACAAAAATAAACATTTACTCATTGTTCCTGTAAGTGTTTAATCTATTAGCACACTACTGTATGTCTATATTAATATAAAGGAGAATCCCCTTTA
This sequence comes from Dalbergia cultrata, assembly GCA_031216105.1. Classification (NCBI taxonomy): domain Eukaryota; kingdom Viridiplantae; phylum Streptophyta; class Magnoliopsida; order Fabales; family Fabaceae; genus Dalbergia; species Dalbergia cultrata. Next base: position 7,500,214 of record CM062344.1, on the reverse strand, counting down.
TAATTTTTGTAATGGTGTGTTTGTTTGAAATTTTTTCAGCTTAGAATATTTTTTCACTAAAAAGAAACATAACATTTTGTACATTTAAATAATTTTTAAAAAATAATTAGAATAAAAAAATTCAATTTTTGACTTGTTATAGAAGCTAAAAAAAGCAGTTTCTAAAAAAATTATAAACTTCATCTTTTTTAATTAAATAAAAATTTACATTTCATAACTTTTTTTCAAAATTTTAAAGAAACACATCCTTAGTCTCTTGTTGTATTGAATTGTGTTTTCAAATCCATTAGCATATCTTCTATATTATTTGTAAAAGAAAACTATTTATTATAAAAATATAAGTGTCACCCCACGCTGCACTACCTTCGGTGGCTTGCAACCGAATGATGAAAGAAAATATAAATTTAAATATATTTTTAATTTTGAAATATATCTCCTTTTAATTTTAGCTCCTCTATTTTTTGGTCTCTTTTTTTTTGACAGAGTTTTATTTTTGGTCTCTGTGGTCAAAATTCAGATCCTATAAATAGTTCATAATATGTTTTTTTTAGATAATTGTTCATGATGACCTGAATAAGGTATCATACAAAAGGAGTACATATATGTAATATTCCAAAACCAACTATAAAACTTTAGCACACCCTGCTAACAAAGGCAATAAAAACAACATTTTCCTCTTTACTCATAGTACTTCAAAGGCACTACTGAAGCTTATACCACATATGAGCTCAACACACATAATCACATCTCATAGAAATTATACTCTCCCTTATAATAGTTCATAATATGTATTTAGTCTTTATAAATATTTATTATTTTATCCTTACAAATATCATAAAAACCTTCTTTTGGCTTTCATAGATACCATTTAATGATGCAGACTAGCAATATGAACACAAAACATAATGAAAAATGGGAGACTAAAATTTTAAAAAATTAGAGAAAATAATATTAAAATCATT